>CAUZXS010005638.1:57500-75637 GCA_963585895.1 Sepioteuthis lessoniana | reverse complement strand
ATATAAATCAAATTTATCATAAATCTAAACAGATTCGTAGATCGAGCCGTGATAAGAAATGTGACCTTCACCTGTTGGCGACAGTTTTTTTAGAGTCCCATTTTAAATAAAATCTGTTCGTGTTATATGCCACAATCTTAGATAGATAGATAGATAGATAGATAGATAGATAGATAGATAGATATCGTGCACTTTTAAAGTATTTGATTAAGACTAATTCGGTATTCTTTTTCTTTTTCTCTGAATAATCTCCTTCTTTTTAATATATATAATATATATATATGTGTGTGTGTGTGTGTGTGTGTGTGTGTGTGTGTGTGTGTGTGTGTGTGTGTGTGTGCGTTTATGTGTGCGTGTGTGTGAGAGAGATAGAGAGAAAGAGAGAGAGAGAAAGAAAAGAGTGAGATAGAGATAAAGAAATAGTATTTTTTTTAAATTTAAAGAATTTTCATTTTTTGCTGTGTTCGACTGTACGTTTATATATATATATATATATATATATATATATATATATATATATATATAGACAGATAGACAGATAGACAGACAGAGCGACTTTGATACATATACTTACATGCATATATATGTCTATGAGTGTATAGAATGTACGACATTTTTATATAAAAGACATTTTTGGATATATTTTCATCAGTATTTACAAATACTGAAGTAAACAATTTGTTTCGATTTTTTCTTTCATTCTTTTCTTTATTTGCTTTTGGGTAAATGTATGTATGTACGCATTAACTTTTCAAATATCTCGGAAGAAAGGTGCTGGTTTCTTGTATTATTCCATCAACAACTTTTTTATAAATAGATATATCAATATATTTATACACATTCCAAAGAGTTCATAGAAATATTTTTCACTTATATATTTATTGATTTATTGTATCGATTCATTTCCTTGGAATCATTCCACAAAACTGTATTTTTTTTCATTTGCAGCATATATTATCACATTTTGTTTTAGCTTTAAAACCGACAATTCGCACGAAATTGTTTTACATTTTAACAGCAACTAAAATGTTACTATCTTTTTATATTTGAAAAATCGTAAATGTAAATTAGTATTATTGTGTTTTTTTTATTATTTCTTTTTAAATTATCTGTAAATAATTTTAAAAAAAGAAAAAACGAACAAGTTTTTATTCATACCAGATTTCAAGTATTTTCCCTTATGTTAAAAAAGAAAAAAGTTGGGGTTTTTTTTTCGTTTTTTAGTCTTGGGCTTACGTTTCCTATATCGATATATTGAACATATTTTATTCCTATATACATACATATATTACATAGTCTTCTCTTTTTTCGGACGATGGCAATGATCGCTTTGGCTCCTTTATTTCGTTATGAGGAACAAACAAAGGCACATTTTTTGGTCGGAAACAACAAATACCAAACCACTTTTGCGTGCACACTTCTTTTACTACTTTCTTACCGAAGGTATCTTTTTCTTACATATTATCCGAATGCATAATTGGAGTGGCCTTTGAATATAGATGGAAAAATATATACACACCAATTTTTATTTATGTGTGCATCTAAGCTCCTCAGGACAAACTGATCAAATTCTTAACTATTTTTTCGAAATTCTTGAACTTTTAGGTTACATGATTGAGACTACTCAATACCAGCCAAGCTCTTAAACTGGTTCCGAGGTCATAACCTGTCACTCACATCCTCTTGACCTAATGGCTCCGAGAACGATTTCTAATTCTCTTTTTTAAATTTTTACGCTGCTTTGCATATAATAGATAAATATATTATTTAATACATACATACACACATGTGCAAACAGATATATATATATATATATATATATATATATATATATATATATATATATATATATATATATATTTCAATTGTAAAAATATATAAGATTAAAAAATTATGACTCACGATTTCCATCCTCAGGTGAGCTAGTATAGTCATTGATAAGAGTATGGAATGCTATCTTATTTGGGGATCGAAATCAGGTGACTGAGTCATGAGTTTACAGCCTGTTTATCACCTATATATATATATATATATATATATATATATATATATATATATATATATATATATATTTACAATTGAAATATATCCAAATATTGCTCTGCATTTTCGTGCATTGAGCACAGTGAAGATTTTAGAAATTTAAATGCTTTGGGTGTTGAGTTTTAATCATAATATCTATCTATCTATCTATCTATCTATCTGTCTGTAGATAGATAGATAGATAATCACATGTATTGAGTGATGTTATCTTTACTTTATCACCGGTTTTAGTCCATCCTATCATTGTTGTTTTTGATCAAAGTAGTCTTCAACTAGAAGAAATCGAAATCAGAAATAAAGAAGTAGAATAGGAACCCTTTTGCTTTTTTGCAGATATGGACATTGTTTTAACAATTCCGGCTATAAAATGATACGGAATATACTTCATAGAATTTCTGAATAACATCTTATAACTAATATATATATATATATATATATATATATATATATATATATGATTTGGTTTGTTTGCTTAATGGTATATCAATTTTGGTTGGTTATTTAATGTCAAAGCAATCCTTATAGAAGAACAGCATTGATACTATTTAACCTTGAGTTGCGGGGGGTAAGAGTATTCATTCCTTTCTCGTGGGGATTAGTACAGACGTGAAGTAATAGCGCAACTAGAGTTGGAACCCATTTACTTCGAGGCCACAATTCAGCACTTTATATATATATATACATAAGTTGTGAACAAAACGTACTGGGATTTAATTTGTCAAATTACCTAATTTTAAAATTTGAATTAAATTAAGATTGATAGATTGATAGATGTTAGCTGCCTAGATCGTGTAAGCTGATTCACACACACACACGCGCGCATATAGATACATAGATAGATAACGTTATGTTGCATTTAATCATTTTTATATTAATTTACTTATGTGTATGTGTTAGAAGATTGCCTGCGTATTGAAAAAAATCACTCGAAAGTTTGCTGTAAATTTGCACGTTCGTATCTTGGTGTAATTTCCACTTGAACAAACCCCGGCGCTAAGATAATAGAAAATTTATTTAATTATCCACAAAATAATTGTAGACGAGGGCGAAAGCAAGGGATGGAGGGCACCAAGGCATTCCTGGCAATTTATTACACACCGATATTGCATTAAAAGCGACCGAAATATGCATTTTAATTGAATCACTATAAGCACACCTCAGAGAGCATAACAGAAGCTTTTCACTCGCGGCTTCTATTTCAGAGTCTGGTTGGGGAAGGAGCCTATTTGAGTAGGGTCGGTCGATGGAACCTGGCAACAGTTCACAGAATATTCATTCTACAAGAGTTGTATGCTTAAAGACATTCTCCCTTTTTTACTTTTTTTTTTTTTTTTTTTTTTTGTAAATGTGTACAACTTTTATCTCTCGATATATAGGTATGTGCATATATATAACTTGTATACCTGTTAGCACATAGTGAATATACAAGATAGCACACTGCATGCAAGTCATAAAACATTGGACACGTGTCTAGGATATGACGATAAACTGCATCTGGTGGTGAGGCTCCAATTTAGAAGCTCTGGAGAGTGTGAAGTATCTTCGTTGCAATTACTCTCATGTCCACTTTGGTCTGTTGTGGTAATACCTATTAAGATCCCATCTCCAAGACAAATTTATCTGTTTGAAATAATGTTAAAATCATTTTAAACAATATTGATAAACTGGCTCTTAAATCGCTGATATCGAAAATACATATGAAATGATTAACTGTTTTAAATGTTTGAGAAGATAATTTTTTTGTTCTAAGCACGTAGTCTAGACAGATGATAAAGAGGTATGGGGCTAGCGTGTCCCCTTGTAGTACTCCTACTACAATGTCGAAGTAGTCTGTGTCTCCATCCGGAGAACGTACTTTCACTTTGGTGTTTCGATAGAGGATCATTATGGCTGCGACGGTCCCTTTTGGTATGCTGTATACTAGTAGAATTTGTTCGATCTTCCCTCTGTGAATGGAATCAAAAGCCTTGGTAAAGTCGACAAATAGTATTGTCACCTGTAGGCTTTTTGCCCGTACGCCTTCAAGGATTGTACGGATGGTCAATATTTGTGAGGTCATGGATCTATTTCTTCGGAAGCCATTTTGGTTTTTCCTAAGAATGTTTTCAATTTTGGGTTCTATGCAGTAGCGTAGTAGGGCATTGTATATTTTGGCTGCTATGGATGTAAGTGTTATACCTCTGTAGTTCTTGGCTAATCCGAGGTCACCCTTTTTAGGGAAAGGGAAGATGCATCCCTTCATCCATCTGTCTATCGGATTTTGATTATAAACTGCATTTTCAAATTCCAGTAGAAGTGATTCGTTTTGTAGGATTATTATCATTCTATTCTAAAATCTCATTATAATTTTTTTAAACTACCTAAATAATAATTTTCATAAATATGGAAATACCAAATCAATGTGAAAATATCTAATAGAAAATTATTTACACCCACAAACTAAACTTGATTGGTATTTTTCTGTAACTTTGGATCCTTTTAAACAGTAAAATCGTGTTTCTAGCAAATGTTTTGATTTTCACTTCACCGACCGCACCAGTTTTTAACATGTCCCCTTAATGGCGTAAAAAATATCTATTTGGAGATCGGAAATAATTTCAAACCAATAACTTCTCTTTTGATTGACCAATTTCAATAAACTTGGAATTATCTTGTAGAAAGATGATAGCTACATAAAAAAATTTTCATCTTTGATAATAACTTAGACTCGGTGATGATGCTATCAGATGGTTAAATACAAAATAATAGTGCTCAATGCAACAAAAGTAACAATTTCAAATACCACAATCCCAGGAAATTTAATTAAATGTTTATTGGCATCAATCATAAAGGTAAAAGATGATAATAGAATTAGAGCGTAGACATCAAGTATTTTATAATGCATACAATTTTATGATGAATAAAATTCAATTAAAAAGACGTACAGTTCAAATTATGAGCTTTACATTCTTCACTGGTAATAGTTAGATTTAATATTGAGTTCATAACTTTGTTTTTTATCGAAAAATATATCGATATTTATCTAATGATATAGTCTAGTTATCATTTGTTTAGAAATCTTCATCAGAATCCTCATCATAATTGTCAGTGTCAGCTGACATTTATTTAGATCTCGATGGTCGTCATCATTATTACTGTCTGTATTACACTCAAAGTTTTCAAGAACATCGACGAGCTGATTCAGCATGATTTCACCATTTGTCCAATGTTGTATTATTTGCTTATTTTAATTATGAATCTATCCATGGCCACTGACTGATTGATGCATATCAGGTTTAGCTATGTGTGTCCGTTTCCAAATACCAACCTGGTAGTTGGCACGATTTAAATGTTACAATAACGTATCAGTGCAAGGCGGTAATCCACTAAAGTAAAAATTTCCTGATATACTGAGTTCCATCTTCCTTATCATATTTTGATTGCGGCATGAAGTTTACAATCGCTTTTAACTCGCTTATTCCCATACAGAATACAGTTAAATTCTTCAATGGAACTTAGTGTCTTTATTTGTTTGTCATGACTTAACTAACTTGATAAACCTTCTTGGAAGTTTGGTGTGGTTTGCTTTTATGGCATATCAACCCTTGATGGTTATTTAATGCTAAATCCTGTTTATACATCAATATTAAAAATATATCATTTTTTTTAATTTTATTGATAACAATTTTAAATGAGCCTGAGCTCATTTTTTGCACACAGTTAAATTATCAAACAACTCAATTTCTAACGATTTAATGTAGCATAAGTCATTTGTTTGCACTCGGATTAAAATGTCAAACAGTTCTGTATGACCCATAGATAGAACCCTTTCAGTAGTTACCACTCCAGGCCAGAGGGGGTGTCCTCGTGGTGTAATGGTTAAAGCGATGAACTGCGGAATCGTAGTACGCGAGTTCGTACTCCAGTCGCGCTATTATATTCACTTTCGGGCAAATACCCTTGGGAAAGGTATGAACCCCCTTATTCTCCCTCCAGCTATGGGTAAATAGTAGGACGGACTAGGTTCTTCAGCCTTGGTAAGGCAACTAGTCTAGGAGAAGGAAAACTCTGAATTCAAACCTGTTAAACTCCGCTTAAAAATTGACCTTGTGTCATATCCTGCCCGAGCGGAGGGGTTGGGTAAATAGTACCACTCCAGGCCAGAGTGGACCTAAGAGCAATGGCAATGAAAGGGTACTCCATATTACCCAAAGCTCCAGCATTACTGGAGCCTTACCATCAGATTGTTTTGTGTCATATCCAAGACACTCGTTGGGGGGGGTGCTTAGCCGTCGGTATCGGTGTATTCTACAGCTCAAGCCGACTAGGCTACTCCTGAAAGTCCTTGTTTTTTCAACACATTTAATTAGTTCCACCTTACTTTCCCTTTAAAAGCACTTGTCAAGTCGCATTGAAAGAAGGCATGAAAGCTAAGTAACACTTTGCAAAAACTTTGTTTTAGTTTACGGGTGGCTGTATGCATCTTAGCGCTATGCATATAACCACTCATAAGATGCATAAAACTACCCACAAGATATATATAGCCATCCATAAGATCTGTACAGCCACCCATGAAATGCATGCAGTTACTGATAAGGTGATTAAATTGACATATAAGATACATACAAGGTTAAAAACAGATAAAAGCCAATTGTTTTTTGTAATAGTATTTATTTCAGTAGACCCTATATTTAAAAAAAATGTTTGATCTACATCTTCAGACAAAGAAATAATGAGAAATTTCTCTTGAAGATTTAGAAAAACCCACAAAATTCAAGTCACCCTATCTCCCTAATCCAAATTTCATTTGCTTTTTTTATTTTTTATTAAGTTAAGACCAGACCATTTGTTTTTCCTGTCTGTTTGACAAATGACATTCAATTCCTGTATCAAGATGTATCAATTTTTGACTTCTCTTTCCTTTCCACTTATTTTTTTAATGTAATGACATGCAAACTTTTAAACCCAAATGAAGGAGATAAGTAAAAAAATATACAATAAATTGATTTAGGAAGAGAAAATTATCTACTATAAACAACCTCTTAACAAAAATAAAATCATATTATAAGATATCATATTATAATCATTCACTGGCACCATATTTTGTGCATATGTGTGTGAATTTTAATTTGCTTTGATGACCAACAAAACTTAGTGAAAGTTCTGAAAGTAAAACCTTCTGTTTATTTCCCCAGTAAGTACAACTGATACAGAGAACAATAACATCGTTGGATAGAGTAAGTTTTCTACAAAAAAAACACTATCTTTCCTCTTACTCAACACCCTTAGTCATGCATTTTCGCTAGCAATGAGCAAATAATTGCTTTCCGCGCTCATTAGCTGAAGTCTCCAATTTTATAAAGCTGAGCTGCGAAGTCAACGGGGAATGTCGGTTGTATGGCAGTAGAGGTCGAACCTTCCTTTAACCTGATTTTTAACGACGGGTCATCAGAAAAATGTAGTCTATGTTTCATCGGCCCGATTTGCACAATGATCTGATCGAAGCTAAAATAAGTGTTATTGCATAGAATGTTCAGCTTTTCCTGCCATATAACCTACATCCTCATCTTACTTAGTGGAACAATACAATCAAATGGGAGACTTTCTGAATAATCCTCTTGTAACCGCAGTATGCAGAGTTTTTGTTAATCGATGATAAAAAAGTATAAGCCAATGATGATGATTACGTTGGGAAAGTACTTTGTAGCTGAAAAATTGCTCTATCCTACGGTGCTATTGCGCCTCCTGTATCTGTTTTAGTTGCTGTGGAAATAAACAGGAGACTTTATTTTCGGGGCTACCTTAATACCTAACCAAGTTGACAACCGGGAAAAAGACGATAGAAACTAACTTGTAAAGATAATAAGGCATTTTTTTTCATGGTCAAATTCCCCTAACTTTTGAGAGAAAGAGAGAGAGAGAGAATGTAGACAAAGAGAAGAAAGAGAAGGAGAGAGAGAGAGAGAGAGAGAGAGTGTGTGTGTGTGTGTGTGTGTGTGTGTGTGTGTGTGTACTTATATATGTGTGTGTGAATATATGTGTGAGTGTGTATATATCTGGATGTGAATATATATATATATATGTGTATGTATGTATATATGTGTGTATGTATATATGTATATATATGTGTGTTTGTGTGTGTGTATGTGTGTGTGTGTTTGTGTATGTGCGTGTATGTGTATATATATAGATGTGTGTGTATATATGTGTATATATGTATGTGTGTATCTATATATTTATATGTGTATATATGTATATCTGTGTATATGTGTGTATACATATATATATATGTGTGTGTGTGTGTGTGTGTGTGTGTGTGTGTGTGTGTGTGTGTGTGTGTGTGTGTGTGTGTGTACGCACGTATGTCCCTGCGTGTGTGTGTGGTCGTCTGCTTCTGTCCATGTACAAATGTATATGATCGTCTCAGATAAACAGTGAGTGGGCATGCATGTGTGTGTTTATTTAGATGTGTAGCTTCGTCCCCAACCCCGTACACACACACACACACACACACACACACACACACACACACACACACACACACATCTTCGACCACCCACCCACTTCCACACCTCGCCCAACATACACACCCGATCACGTTTTCCTCATGATGAGATTTGTCGACGTGTCTCCAATGTTGTCGTCGGCTCTGAAAACAAAAGTCCCCAGCCTTAGGTGTCACAACTCTTAATCTTGAGTTGGGTCGACCTCCTAGCGTTCCCAGCTTCTTCTCGTCACACACCCCACTCTCGCCCGTCCGTCGTCTCACATTAAAGTGGTTGCTCTCAATTTCAAAGGAACCCGACAAGGTTTAGTGACGTGTGCATAGTAATGGCTACTCTTGTCTCATCAACTGCTGCACGGCACAATAGAATCTGAAGAGGAACTGGCCGAATCATGACCTTATCTTGTCAATGATTTAAACATGTACTGCATGAGACATAGCACAATATTTTCTCAGGTCTTTACGATTAGTGATACTAAAACAATATATATATATATATATATATATATATATATATATATATATATATATATATATATATATATATATATATATATATATATATATATATATATATATATATATATATATAAATGGAAGTAAATCCGACGCTATGAAAATGTACAAATATGAAAAAAACGGTCTTCAGTGGATGATTTTATTTATAGTAGAAATATTTGCCAACATTAAACGTTACGTTTTTTTCTAACATTAAACTTTCATCTTGTCGTCTAAATAAACATAGATAGATAGATATGAATTTTTTTTTATTAAGGAAGTACGTTGCATTTTTTAAAATAAATTACTTATATATACTTATAAATAAATTAACATGTGACGTGAGATCTGAGTGAACCTGGGAGTAATGAAAATAAAGGGGTAACTCCACATTTCCAAGGGCTCTAGATGTGGAGTCTCACAACCAGATTCAGTTTTGTGTCTGACCTAAGGCAGGGAATGAATTCGGTGTATTCTAAACCCCAGCGATCGAGCGAAGGTGAAAAATAACCACATCGCATTATTGCTTCGATTGGACTATAAAATACGGTCAAAAAACAAAGATGCTTGAATCGATAAATTTCTTAAGCGTCACTAAAATCTAAAATATTACTATACAAATGCCTGTGAATTCTAGTCGTGGTATTACATTCACTTTTGGACTAAGACTCTAAAGAAAAGTATAAACTCTTTTATCCCCCCAACTATAGGTTAAATACTGTCATTGCTGTCCGTATACAAGGATGGCATTGGCATTAAATAACTCACGAAAGTTGATATACCATTGTGCAAAGAAACTAAACCAAACCTAATTCCGTCTGTATCCTTATCGCAACTCACTTAAGTCGTTACTTCTTGTTTCTGATACATAGAAGTGCCGACCCAAATGAGTTTTGATAAAAAAAAAACGGATTAGGAACATAAACGATTATACGAGTCAAAATTATCAATAATGTTTGACAGAGATTCACCGAAAAAATGTTTATATTTAAAAGGAATTTCAAAATTCAATTTCGACGTTCAAAATACAAAAGTATCCCCAGATCATGGTTCAACCCGTGAACTCCAACGTTAAAATAGATAGATAGATAGATAGATAGATAGATAGATAGATAGATAGATGTCCCATAAATAAATACACAAAATGTTAATTTTCTTCTAAACCAAAGATCCCAGGATGTTATTATTTCTTGTCAAACATAATACAATGAAAATGCATATTATTAGGTATCATTTAATACCATACTCTACAGTGCAGAAACTGTAACCAAAATTAAATTTGCAAAATTTCAGTGACCAAAAAGAAATTTGCAACCCCTCTCTAACCAAAAATAGATTTTGCAACGTCTATAACCAAAATTAGATTTGCAATATCTCAGTGACCAAAAAGAAATTTGCAACACCTCTCTAACCAAAATTAAATTTACATCTCGGTGACAAAAAAATTTGCAACACCTCTGTAACCCCACGAAATTTGAGATAGTTCTGCATCCCCCCTCACAAACTTCCAACGCCTCTGTCACATCCCACTCTTTAATTTACAACCCAAAAAAGAGTTTCCAACCCCCAAAAAGAAATTTGCAGCGTCTCTGTATCCCTCTAAATTTGCAACACCTATGCCGCATCAAAAATTTTCAAAAGTTCTGTGACCCCCACCCAAAATATTCACAACACCTCCGTGACCCTGCCCTCAAAATTTGTGACACCTTTGCACCCCGACCCTAATTGCGGCACTTCTGTAACACAAAATCACATCACCTCTCCAACCCCTAACATTTGCAACATCTCTGTAAACCCCAAAAGTTTTCAACACTACTGCAACTTTTAGAAATCTGTGACAAGTCTGTAACCCCTAAAGATTTGCAACACTTCTGTACCCCCACCAAATGTTTACCATACCCCTGTAACCAAAAACAAATTTCCATAAATATGTAAGTGACGCATTATTTTTGGACTGCTTCACTCCTCTTTTTGTTCGGGGTGAACTTTTCTTTAGGCGTTATGGTATTCATATATGTTGCCTTACTGATTTAGTTTAGTTTGGTTTGGTTTAATGGCACATCAACCATTGTAGGTTATTTAATGTCAAAGCGATTTTATACATATAAACAGTTCTATTTCAAACAACATTATAAGGTACGGTTCAAGGGTAAAGTGGAGCAATCCTGGGAATGGAGTAGCGCCCTCCCCTACACCTTGGTGTAGTAGCTATCGAAAAGGGAGCCTTCGGGTCACCCTCGACTATGGTCGCTAACTTTACTTACTTACTTACTTTATTTCAAACAACTCAGTTTCGCACAAGCACATTTTTTTTGTTTACACACAGTTAAATGCCAGAAACAGTTATATTCCAAGCAATTCAGTTTAGTACAAGTACGCCGTTTAGATGTCAAAACAGTTCTATTTCAAACAATTCAGTTTAGCATAAGTACACAGTTTAGTTCTATTTGACCCATAGATACGACCCTATCAGGTGCTTCTAATCCGGGCCAGAGTGGACTTAGGAGCGATTGCAATGAAGGGGTACTCTGAATTCCCCAAAGCTCTAGCATTACTCACCATCAAATTGTTTTGTGGCATATCCAGGACACTCGTAAGGGGAGTCTTACCCCTCTGCAGAGATGCAATCGTTATATTCTGCAGCCCAAGCCGACTAGGCTATTGCTGATTTATTTTGCAGTAATAACTCAACGCAAAAAGAAGTCTCAGAACCCAGGAACAGAGACTGACCAAGGAGAGCCATGAAAGAGGGTGGCCGATCAACGGTCAAAAAACACACCAAAAAATGACGACTTCCCAACTGCAGAATATAACTTCATACCTTTATCTCAATAGGCCCTAGATCCACCTTTTAAACGATCTCTAAAAAAACGTTGACAAACGAACGAAAGGTTTTCTCTTTAAAAGGGTTGTTGTCGTCATTGTTGTCAATTGCCTCTCTCTCTCTCTCTCTCTCTCTCTCTCTCTCTCTCTCCAATCACCTTGTATGCTGTACGCCCTGTCGGCGAAGTTTACACTACATTGACTGTATCCCCTGCAGAGAGGTAAGACCACTCCCCACACAAAATGGGTGCCCTTGGTATGACACTAAACTACAACTAATGGCAAGACTGCAGTTCCGGAGATCCGGGGAATATAGATTACCTCTTCATAACCATTACTTCCAGGTCCACTTTGGTCTAGAGCGGTATTAACTGTCAGGATACCATCTATTAATCAAATTGATCTATTTAGATATTATTCGTACTCAATAGGTCTAGGCGCAAAAAGAGACTCTTAAGAAAAAAAACTACAGAAAAAAGTAAATATAAACGTTCAATGAACGTGATTCCTAAGCCTCTCGGTATAGAATAACCATAGACGGGTTGACGTGCCGTTAAAATCAATTAATCAGTGAGGTACTGTATTCTTTTACGGGTAATGCAACAAGACACGTTTAAGCTTTCGTGCAATAAGACCCTTCAAAAGCGGATTTCATTTTTTTTTTCTCCCTTGCCCTTAAAAATTCATCACGGCAGCATTTTTTCAACAGTCTTAGAAAACTAATATATTTAAGACACTTTCCTCTCAGTTTGTTAAATTATATGTTTTCTTTGACGGTTCATGTACAAAAAAAATTGAATAAACATAAAGAAAAACTGGATAGACGTTTTAGCCGTCGACAAAAAATAATAAATGAATAAATAACTGAAAAGAAGTGAACTGATTTTTTTTTTAATCTTTTTAATGAGATCTTCGTCGACAGAAGTCTTTGTTACCTCTGGCGACTGTGAGAAATCAGATAGAATATTTAGGGAAAAAGTAAACTCTTGAGTATTTCTATTGATGTGAAACGAAAAAAAAAAAGAAATTTAAAAAAACAACTTTTAAATCGACTATAATCATGTATTCTGGTCTGTGATTACATGGTTACTTTTTTCATAAGTGGGGAGAGGTTCTGTTTCCTCACCTTTTATTATGGCGTCGTTTAGAGAAAAAAAATTATGTTGGCATCAATTTTTCTTTTTTCTTTTTTTTTTTTCTTTTTTTTTTTTCAAACAGAGAACCATGTGATGAATGAGAAAAATCCAAAGAAGGCAAAAAGCACGAAGAAAGCATGAAGAAAAAAGAAAGAAAAAGGAAATGGAATCCATAACATAGATAGATAGATAGATAGATAGATAGATAGATAGATAGATAGATAGATAGAAATATTTGCATTCATTTCAAATAAATAGATCCACACTTCATAGCCCAGTTTCATATATCATAAATGAATACCCACATTTATAGTTGATCACAAAAAATAGATAGATCGGTTGATTGGTTGGCTGGTTTGGTTTTATGGCATATTTAACGCGAAATCCTGTTTATATACACATATATATATATATATATATATATATATATATATATATATATATATTATCAGTAAACGAATAGTTGGTAGATAACATTTTTAAGTGACTCAGTGTTCTTTAGTTTGCACGTAGTTAAATGGTTTCTAGTATTGCTATGTAACACTAACAATTTAATTCAATATCAGTCATTTTTTTGTACATAGTTGAATGGTTAAACATTTCTATTTGACCCATAGATGGGACCCTAACAGGTACTACCACTCCGGGTCAAAGTGGACCAAGGAGTAATTCCAATGAAGAGGTATTCCACATTTCCCAGAGCTCCAGGACTGGAGCCTCACTATCAGATAGTTTAGTTTCATCTTTAGGACGCGGGTTTTAACCTTCTGCAGAGATGCAGTCGATGTATTCTACAGCCCCAGATGGCTGGGCTCATAGATAGATAGATAGATAGATAGATATGAACATACTGATATATATATATATATATATATATATATATATATATATATATATATATATATATATATATACAATTTTTTGTTGGTCTGATGAGAAAAAGTAAATATTTTTAGATTAATAGGTCCTCAAAGGATTTATTTTTAAGTTATTTATTTCTCTTTAACACATGTTTCCGGTGTTAAATCCACTTGTAGACCTATTCATTTTAATGTATATATATTTGATGATATATATATATATATATATATATATATATATATATATATATATATATATATATATATATATATATATCATCAAATCATGCTGATTGCACAGAGTTCCAAGACAAACTCTCTCTATATCCGTATCTATCGTACATATCCCCCCTGCTGATCTTCTCGACAGAATCTGTTGTAAGTACTGAGCTAAGTCTTTACTGGTCGGCACCATCATTAAATCTCTGGTCTCACGCCCCCAAAATATAGAAACTGAAAGCACATATTCGATATGGACAAGTTTCCAAAGTTTCGTTCTGGTGACAGCTCATTGCGCGATGAACTCACTTCAGGACGCTCATCAGACCCCGGGTCAAGATGCTTTCAGAGAATTGATGGAATGCAATCTGCGCAAAAGTACTTGAGAATTAGCCTTTGACCTCAACAGTAGCAGAATACCTAGAACAAAAGATTGATGATAAATATCTTGTATATCAAATTAAAGTCGAATGTTGTTTTGAAGGTGCACATGGAATTAACAGAGAATGTCAGAAATATGTAACTTTCTAAAAGAAAAAAATACACAAATAATTGTTTTAAATAACGAAGCGGAAAGCTTTAACGAAGGTAACTCTCGAAGTCAATGAATCTTGTCATTAGTTCAACCTGGATTTTAGGGAACGAATTGATATTTGTTGGTTGGCTTTCATGACATATCAACCTTTGCAGGTTATTCAATGCCAAATCTATTTTCATACAAATAAATAATTCTATTCTAAGCAATTCAGTTTAATTGTCTATTTCAAACAATTCTGTTCAATTGTCAAGAACATTTCTATTTCAAGCTATTTAGTTTAGTCAAACAATTCTTATTCAAGAAATTCAGTTTAGTATAACTCTAGTTTTTGTTTACCCACAGTTTGATGTCAAAAAAGTTATATTTCGAACAATTCAGTTTAACGTAAGTACAGTTTCTGTATCAAAAACAGTTCTATTTCAAACAATTCAGTTTAGCATAAGTACGCATCAGGTGCTATCACTCCGGACCGGAATGGACATGGGAGCGATGGCAATGAAGGGTTACTCTGCATTCAACAAAGCTCCAGTATTAATGGAACCTCACCATCAGATTATTTAGTGTCATAAACAGGACACTCGTTGGAGGCGTGGTCTTACCCCTTTGAAGAGAAGCAGTCGGTGTATTCTACAGCCCCTGCCGACTTGGCAATCATAAAGGTTTTTGTTTCTTTTTTTACTGGCATATCAACATTCGTGGATTATTTAATGCTAAAGTGAAATATATATATATATATATATATATATATATATATCGTGATACTAATTAACCAATACCTGGGGGCAGTAAGAGGGTTCATATCTTTACGAGAGGTATTAACCCGAAAGTGACCGCTTACTTCGTAGCCGCAGTCTAACTCTTTGGCCATTACGCCATGGGGACTCCACCAAGGAGTTAACTATAATATTTGTGAATGCCCGGTCGCAGCAAACAAATAAAAAATATTGAGGCAGATCTGAACCGGGACAACTTGGGGGCTTGTTCGTGAGTAGGCACATTGGTCCCCTTGTTTAACTGGTCTTGTGCCTCATACTGCAACAGAGATAATGTTTAATAATGACCACAATACATTAATGGGTATCTTCACAAATCCTTTTTTTTTCTTGTTATATAATGTGTATGTGTCATTTTATATTGGTAAAAATACTCAATCTTGTATATGTGCATCAAATGATGTGTACGCCTTAATTGTCTTCTCCTTTTAGCCTATTTAAATAGGGTGGGGAAAATTGTACCCATACCACCCGACCCTACTTCTCCTCCGATTTTGTTCCTTTCCTCGTCAAGTGTTTACAAGAGAGAAAGAAAATACAAAGTGTGAAGATGAAAGGCTTCCAATCGGTCAATCGGAAAAAGGCATTTGGAGCCCTCAGCAAAAGAGACGCTCTGTAATTTGCAATTCGCAACGGACAACCTTCCCGAACAGAAAAGGCATTTTTAAGAAAAAGAGCCGAGTTTACTTATTGCATTATTTTCTTCTTCTTCTTCTTCTTCTTCTTCTTCTTCTTGTATCCACTACTGAAGGTTAAGACACCAACCAAAAAAGGGGTGTCCTAAGTATGACACTAAACTACATCTACTGGTGAGACTCCAGTTCTGGAAATCTGAGAAGTATAAAGTACTGCTCCATTACCATTACTCCCAGGCCCAATCAGGCCTAGATTGGTCGTAATTGTTAGGATACCATCTATGAGTCAAATCGATCTGTTTGAAAATTATTTGTATTCGATAAGACTATGTGTCATAAAAAAACCTCCTTAGAAACAACCTCGCAAACATGTAAATATGAACGTACAATGAACGCCAATCCATAACCTTTAGACATGAAATAACCCGAGACGGTTTTGCATACCGTTAAGGTCAGTAAATCTCTCAATCAATCGATCAATCAATCCTCTTCTCTTTTTCTTTTATTCCCCTTCTTCTCCCTGTTCTTCCTTTTCTTATCCTTATCCTTCTTTTCTACTTCTTCCCTTCTTTTTTAATTCCTCTTCTTGGTTCTTTTTTCTTTCTCTTCCATTTTTTCGTCCCTTTTTTCTTCCTTGTTTTCCCCCTCTTCCTTTCCTAATCCTCGTCCCTTCTTCTTCTTCTTCTTCTTTGCTGTTTTTCTTCTTCTTTTCCATTACTTTTTCCTTTTCGGTCTATTTCTTATTCTTTTCCTTACTCTTCCATTTTCATTCCTCTTCTTCTTTTTCCGTTTCACTATTTCCCTACCTTATTCTTCATCCTTTCCTCTTCCTGTTTTCTTCTACATCCTTTTTTCTATTCCCTTTTCATTTCTCTTTCTATAATCGAAAAAAAAAAAAAGGTGGGCAGAAACAAACATGAAAAAAATATATTGGTTGAGGGAAAATATATATTATCCGGCCCATTTGCGTAATGGTTAGAGTGTTTGCCAATGAGCGGGGCGACTGCGGTTCAATCTACAGGTTGAACCATACCAAAGACTAGAAAAATGGAACTTGATGCTTCCTTGCTTAACACTCAGCATTATAAGGAACGGATCAATGGTAAGTGAAGCAATCCAAGGAAAGGAATAGCGCTCTCCGTGTAGCAGCCGTTCAAAAGGGATCCTTCGAATATGGTCGGCCAACTATATGTATATTTTATTTTAGTCCTTGCGAGTTACACAGCAAGTGTAACTGATGGTTTTTTTTTTCGCTGAGTGACTGTAAGTTTCCTCAGGTTTCTTGAACTCTTCTGTAGAATACACTGACTACATCACTACAGAGGGGTAAGCCCCCCCCCACAACGAGTGTCCGGGATATGACACTAAAAAATTTGATAGTGAGGCTCCAGTAATGCTAGAGCTTTGGGGAATGCAAAGTACTCCCTCATTACCATCGTTCCCAGGTCCACTCTGGCCCGGAGTGGTAGAACCTGATAGGGTCCTATCTATCGTCAAATAGAACTGTTTGACATTTTAACCTGGGTGCAAACAAATGACTTACGCTAAACCGAATTGTTTGAAACAGAACTGTTTGATCATTTAACTGTGTTTAGGGATACTTAGCAATACTTGGAACTATCTAACTTTGTTGACTTAAGTTTACACATCATATATATCTAATATATATGTATGAACCGAATTTGGCATTAAATAACCTACAACGGTTGATATACTAAAATACCAAACCAAACCATGACTCTTCTAAGTATCCCAGCTGATTTTAGTTGTGTTGAGGTCAAGAAGGTTTCGATTCTTCCTCAAATCTATAGTTCATCCAGTTTCTTTTCCAGTTTCAAGAACTCGAACTAGGATTCCTATCACAGATACCTTTATTTTCCATAGCCTTTTCAGTTTTTTTTTTGGCAAGGTCCAGGTATTTGTCCAGCTGTTCGCCTTCCTTTATTTTCTCTCTGTTGTCTGCTGGAACAGCAAAATCCCCGAAATGACAAGTTCTTTTCTTCTTGTTAATTAACACATGGTCTGTTCTTTTGGTTTGAAGTGGGTGATCCGTTTGTTTTAGGGGGGGGGTTGTTTGTTAACTTTCACTAAGTCTGGTCTTCTGGCCAGGATTAGGTGATTTGTTTGT
>CAUZXS010005638.1:45000-52500 GCA_963585895.1 Sepioteuthis lessoniana | reverse complement strand
TCTTTCTCTTATTTCCATACCCTCCAGTTTCTTTTCCAAGCCTTTGGGGACAATTGGTATCACCGTCCACATCAGTTTTAAGTGATGGTTTTTCCTAGTTCAGAGAGACAGCAAACCAGTTTGTGGCACAATAGAAATTCAATACTTCGCTCAACAGGGTGAGAAAGATAATCCTCTAGGAACTTTGCAAGAGATTCAAATTTTACCATGCTATCAAATTGTATATGAACAAATAAGAATCTATCCTGGAAAATGAGACGCGTTATATTCTCTGGAATTTTGAGATACAAACGAATCAAACCATCCAAGTTATAAGACCAAACTATGTATTGATTAAGTCGGCTGGGGCTGTAGAATACACCAACTGCATCTCTACAGAGGGTTAAGACCCCCCCCCACTCAACAAGTGTCCGAGATATGACTCTAAACAATCTGATGGTGAGACTCCAGTAATGCTGGAGCTTTGGGGAATGCAGTATACTTCTTCATTGCCATCACTCCTAGGTCCACTCTGTCCTAGAGGGGTAGCACTTGATAGAATGTTATCTATAGGTCAAATAGAATTAAACTCCGTGCCTATGCTAAACTGAATTACTTGAAATAGAACTGTTTTGACATTTAAACTACATACTTGTGCTAAATTGAATTTATTGAAATGGAACTCTTTTTGAGATTGAAACTGTACTTAAGCTAACGTTAATTGTTTGAAATAGAACTGTTTTGAGAAAATCTATACTTGTACAAAACTAAATTGTTTGAATTCGAACTGTTTGACTAAACTGAATAGCTTGAAATAGAAATGTTTTGACAATTAAACTGTATCATTATGCTAAACTGAAATGTTTGAAATAGAACTGTTTATTTGTATAAAAATGGATTTGGTATTAAATAACCTACAAAGGTTGATATACCGTAAAGCATAAACAAACAAACAATAATTAACAAAAAAAAGAGAGAGAGAGAGAGAACTTGTTATCTGAGGAATTTTCTTGTTCCAGCGGACCACAGACTGAAAAGAACGAAAACAAAAAGATAGAAAAATACTTGGATCTTGCAAGTAGGCTGAAAAAAAGCAGTGAAACATGAAGGTAACGGTGATACTAATTGTTGTTGGTGCCTTTGGAAAGATCTTCAAATGCCAAGAAAAGAGAGAAGAGGAACTGGAGATCAGAGAAAGAATCGTGACCATCGAAGCAAAGGAACTGCTAAAATCAGCTAGAATACAATAAAAGTCCTGGAGGCCTGAAGAGACTTGCAGTCACTCAGACGTTCGTGAAAAACCACTGCGAAAACCATCAGTTAAAACTGATGAAAAAAATAGCATAGATTGAAAATAATAATAATATTCGTCGTCCATTTGCATTGATAGAGACCATTAACTAATTCGAAGTCTAGTAAATGACTACACTGGTGAAGGCGAGCGTAACGTAATGGTTATTGTCGTAGGAAATGAACTTGGCGGGCCAAGTTTATGTTCTGGACGAAACTGTTAGGGTTTCATTTTGCATTTGAGAAAAAGTATAGATCGATCTCGTCTCTCCTCAGTTATGGATAAAGAACAAAACAACGTGGGCTCTTTGGCTTTGGTGAGACAACTCGTCTCAGTGAAGGAAAACACTAAATTCATACCAGCTGAGAGTCAAGGATCGTTCCTTGCTACTGATTACATGTAACTCTGAACAATCTGATTAGATGTTAGTTGAAAAAGAGATGGGCACCGCCAAGTAACATTTCGATTTCCCAGAGAGAGTCCCCGTGGCGTAATGAATAACATACAGGACTATGAAATGTTGTAAGCGATTCCGAATTCCAGTCATGTTATTACGTTCATTTTTGGACCAATCATTATCATCATGTCGTGCCGCTAGCAAGGATTTCCCTGGCCCTCTCTCGCCATTTGTCTCTATCGTTCATTGCTTCCGGCAGGTCTTCCAGGCTACATCCTGTGTCCGTATGGAGCTGTTGTTGATAAGTTCTAGCTGGTCGCCCAACACTTGCTCGTCTGTGTGAAGGGGTTCTTAGGAGAACATCGCTTATAAGTTCCTTCTTACTTCTCCAGTAGTGTTCCGCATGTCTTAGTTGTCTAATCTGGATGGTTATCGAGATTGGCGATAGTTGGCCGTACAGCTTTTGTTTTGTGGAATATTGCCTCCAGGATTTGTTCATTATAGCTCATAGCATTCTTGTATTATTACTGTCTTTCCAGAAGGATGGCTTTGGCATTAAATAACAGACGAATGTTGATATACAATTAAACCAGAAACCAGAAAACCACACTTTTTTTTGGAATGAGTTGATAACAGAAAAAAGGTGCACCTGTGAACTACGAGATTTGGATTCAGAGATTTTCATTCTCTTAGATCGGTTGTCCAACCAAGGCTGAAGAGTCCAGTCTGCCCTAGTATCTAATTGGAGTTGAGGTGGATTAATACTTTTCGCACGGACATTAGCTGGAAATGAAGCACAAACAGTCTCATTCAGAATTTGAACTTGTCTCGCCAAGTCCATTTCTCTACGATGATAACCATTAAGTTACTGCTCCTCTTCTCATTATATAACATCTACGTTTTTATTGTGTTACCGTTATTTAGTTTACTTTTTTTTTAAAACTGTGTTGTCCTAAATTTCCTTTATTGTAAAGCCAACATAATCCTAAATACTGACGAGTTATCTTCCGTCTCCTTATCCTTTTCATGGACAGGCTGTTAACATCATTCTTTCGGGATCCAATGCTTTATCATCAATTTCCTCCTCCTCTTTTTGATACAAATTTCTCAGTTTTTCTCCTATCCAGTCGGCTGGAGTTGTAGAATATACTGACTGCTTTTCTTCAGCGGGGTAAGACCCCCACCACGAGTGTCCTGATATGACACTAAACAATCTGATGGGGAGGTTCCAGTAATGCTGTAGCTTTGGGGAATGTGGAATAATCCTTCATTGCCATCGCTACCAGGTCCACTTTGACCCGAAATGGTAGCACCTGACAATCTATGGGTTGAGCAGAACTAAACTGTGTACTTATGTTAAACTGAATTGTTTGAAATAGAACTGTTTATATGTTTAAAATGGAATTGGCATTATAACCTACAATGGTTGATGAGCCATAAAACCAAACCAGACCTCAGTTTTTCTCTAATCCAGTTTAAAAAGGACCCTAAATGGATACATTTCAAGAATCTTCCATGTAATACCGAAGTATGTATTTCTGACTTTTTCTTTCGGCCCATCATATTTGATTAATTCAATAAACTTTATGATTGATTGAGTGATATATTTTAATGACATCTCTTGCCCAATTGGCTGCGGCTGTAGAATACACCGACTGCATCTCTGCAGAAGATAATGACTTCCCCTCAACGAGTGTCCTATATATGACAATAAACCATCGGATGGCAAGGCTCCAACCTGGGAGATTTGGGGAATGGAGAGTACCCCTTCATTGCCATTGCTCCCAGGTCCACTCTGACCCGGAGTGTTAGCACTTGATAGGGTCTTATCTATGGGTCAACTATGAATGTAAACAAATTTCTGATGTTAAATTGCGACTGTTACATAGCAATACTTGAAACCATTTAATTGTGTGCAAAAAGAACTCAGGCTCGTTTGAGAATGTTGTCTACAAGATGCATTTACAAATCATATACATCTAATGTATATGCATGAACATGATTTAACATTTAATAACCGACAATGGTTGATATGCCGTAAAAACAATCCAACCAAACCAAAGCAAACGGCATGTCTAGAAGTTAAGGAATTGCGTTCATTGTATATTTAGATTTAGATTTCTTACGTAGCTTTTGCTTAGTTTTTTTTCTATCAAATACGAAAAGGTTTTAAACAAATAGATGGAAGCCTAGAAGGTACTACCACCTCGAGTGAGACTGAACCTGTAAGTAATGGCAAGGAATAGGTACTCCACTCTCTCCAGATCTCAAGAACTCGATCCTCACCATCAGATGCAGTCTAGCATAATACCTACGACACTCAATAAACTTTAGAAGTGAAGCGAAAATCTTGATGACTTGTTTAAATTTCTGAGACGACGTAGGACACAGCGTAACGGTTATAGACGTTGGTTCCCTAAGCTTCTAAGGAGGCAATCATCAGGAGGTTACTGGTTTAATCCTGACTACAGGCTAGTAACAATATAGGAATGCTTAAGACTTGTACCTGGTTATGGCTAATGGAATCAGAACAGGCGACCACCGTGAATTCAATAAAGGACGTAGTTCGAAGATTCGTAAAGGTTCTCGAATTCGACAAACACCTGAAGAAGGCCGGAGGACATATCGGCTGAAAAGTTGTGGAAATAACAATAGAGATGAAGACAATAGTCCGAAAACCCTTATTGATGACTTATGTTAATATTTCTAGACAGTCACTGCATTTTACCATGTTTAACTGCATCAATATCATATCAGGCGATTGAAATTTGATGATGGTATGTTTACTCCTAAAACATAATTAAATTTTATGGAATTAAAAATTAAAAGCAAATCTTGCTTACAATTCTAATACTGCTGTTGTAATTTATTGAAAGTGACAGATTGTAAGGAAGAGCTGTTAGCTGGGACAGATGCCACAATGAATAGTCTCATTTAAAGTTGGGGTACAAAGAATTAAAATTGTAACTCAGTTAGCCTGTTAAACCTGAATATTAAAAGAATGTGTTGACGGTTGTTACTTGACTTAGCCAATCTCTTCTCATCTCTCTGTTAGCGCAACCCACACCAGAGAACAACGAATTCTTTCATTAAACAAACAATGTATGCATAAATATGTGATGATGTATATATATATATATATATATATATATAGATGTGTGTGTGTGTGTGTGTGTGTGTGTGTGTGTGTGTGTGTGTGTGTGTTTGTATGTGTGTTGTGTATATATGAGCGTGTATGCGTGTATGTAGAAGTGTTACGTGTGTTTATTTATATTTGTGTGAGTGGGCATAAGTGTTATATGAGTTTATATACATATATATATATATAAATTTTTTTTCACGTAACATTCCTACATGTGCTTATATATATATATATATGTGCGTGTGTAGTATGCGTGTGTGTGTATGCATGTGTGTGTGAGCGCAGGAGTGTTATATATGTTATATATTATTATTGTTATTATATATATATATATATATATATATATATATATACAGTGGGGTGAAATGAATATTCGTACACATGAAAATTTTTAGCTTTTATTTTTCAAATATTGGTTTGAACAAAGTTTTTATATGCATTTACTATATAAGGATATATTCAACTAATATGTGTATATAAACTTAGGTTACAATTAATTTGACAGAAATGTATGGCATTTATTCATTTTCATTAGTGAAAAAAGCAATCGTACAGTACAAAAAATAACGCATTATCTTCATTTAATACTTTGTAGAATACTCTTTATTCCCTTCCACTTATCTCTTCCTGTAGTTCTCAATTAATTTCTTTCAATAATTAGTTGGTATTTTGTGCCATTCTTCCTGTCATATTGTCTTCACCTTATTGATCTTTGCTGGTGCTCTTTTTCTGATTTGAATTTTCAAAAATCGCCACAAGTTCCCATTTGGATTCAAATCCGGGGACTGACTTGACCATTCCAAAGCATTAACATTATTTTCAGACAACTACTTCTAAGTAGATTTAGCTGTGTGCTTGGAATCATTATACTACTGGAAAATGTAATCAGAAGGTAGCTCAAGACTCTCAACAGAAGATATCAATATTTCTTGCAAGATCTGTTTATACTTTTTACATTGATTTTACCGTCTATTACTGATATTTTACTCACACCTTTCGCTGAAAAATATCCCTAAATCATTATACTGCCACCGCCATATTTGACAGTTGGTACCTTGTTCTTTTATGAGTAGGCCTCGCTATCTTTCCTCTACACATGATTTCGATAATTATGACCAAACAATTCAATTTTAGTTTCATTTGTCCATAATACTCTTTCCCAAAACGAATTTTCCTTTTCTTTTTGCTATCTTACGAATTTCAACCTAGAATCTCTCTGTTTTTTCAATAGGAGAGGAGTTTTCTTTGGTCTCCGTGACTTTAGACCATTCCTTACCATTTCATTTCTTATTGTTCGTTTGGTTACACTACATCCCGATGAACACAAATCTTGCAGCCCTTCACGCGTAACCATTAGATTTTGGTTAATCAGGCGTCTTAATTTCCTTGATAATCTAGGAGAAATCTTCCTCGGAGCACCTGTTCTGTTTTTATTTTTCAACTATGTGACGTCTTTTAAACCTTGCAATGAATGAACTTATAATAGTAAAAGGAATATTCAGGTTGCTTGAGATATTTCTATAACTTTCTCAATTTTTCCAAAGCTTAACTATCAGTGCTTTTTGTGAATTACTCAATACTTTACCTCTTGCCATGATCAGAACCTTCTTGTACGACAAGCAATTGCAGAAAGTTCCGGTTAAGATTTTAAGACTAACTACAGTTACTGATAACATTATTGGAACATTCTAGAAGGTTAACTCTCGGCACTGATAGCCTTATTGGAACAATCTTGAAAAATATTGCAGCAACGTTGTACGATCACTTTTTAACTCATAATAATGGATAAATTTCTGTAAAATTGAGTGTAACCTAATTTTAGATAGACATATTAGTAGAATATATCCTTATACAGTAAATGTAAATAAAATTTTTGTTCGGGCCATATTTGAAAGATAAAAAATAAAAATTTTCATATGTACGAGTATTTATTTCACCCCACTGTATATACACATATGTATATATTAGAATGTTGTATGTATGTTTACATATATATATGTTGCGCATAATATCCCTATATGTTTGTTTATATGTATATATATATATATATATATATATATATATAAATATGTATATATATATATACATATATATACATATATATATATATATATATGTGTGTGTGTGTGAGTGTGTGTGTGTGTGTGTGTGTGTGTGTGTGTGTGTGTGAAGGAGTATTATATATATATATGTATACATAGGAATGTTTTATGGGTGTTTAGAAATATATATATTTATGTATTAAATGTATCATTCATACATACGCACTCATAAGAGATGTACTCTTATGGACCCCCACACATGGCCGTGCAAACCAGGACGACCAGCACGAACATACATTCAGCAGCTATGTGAGGATACGGGATGTTGTCCTGAAGACCTACCTAGGGCGATGAACGATAGGGAGGAGTGGCGAGAGAGGGTCAGGGATATCCGTGCTACCAGCGCGATATGATGATGATGATGATGATATAAAGACTATGACAGTGTAAAAAAACAGATGATACAATTTGCAAATAAAAATTATACAAACTGATATTTGGGAAAAAATTCAATAAAAAAAGAAATAACTAACGACACCTATACTATTTGAATATAATCAGATAGTGCCGCGATGTCGAGCAAAAAAAAGACACTGGCAGAATCAACTAAGCTGAACGTAAAAAGTCCTCGGTACACTAAGTAAAGCGA
>CAUZXS010005638.1:30000-40000 GCA_963585895.1 Sepioteuthis lessoniana | reverse complement strand
GATACCTCCTTGCTTAACACTCAGCAATATAAGGTACATATCAAGGGTAAGTGGAGCAATCCAGGAAAAGGAGTAGCGCCCTCCCCTACACTTCGATGTAGTAGCAATTGAAAAGGGAGCCTTTGGGTCGTCCTCGACTACGGTTGCTAACAATAACAACATATATATATATATGTGTTTGTGTGTGTGTGTGTGTGAATCCTTTTGAGAAAATTTCATATCAGATTCATTTACTTGACTTCTCGATACGAACGTTGTAGAAAATATAGATTAAGACCAATTCGAAAATATAGATTGAGACCAAATCTCACATTTATAATTTTAAATATGTATATGTGTGTGTGTGTGTGTGTGTGTGTGTGTGTGTGTGTGTGTGTGTGTGTGTGTACGCGCTCACACGTAAGGACAAACTCAAAAGCGACGCTCTCTTTATTTTTATATAAATTTTCCTTTTTCATCCGTTGATTTTGACTAACAGCCGTGCTGGAAGGACTAAAATTTGTCTTGCGAAGAGAAATAAGAGGATATATATGGCTTAGATACATAGAATATATATATATATATATATATATATATATATATATATATATATATATATATAGAAAAGGTTTCCCCGAAGTATCGCGAAAAAAAAACATTTTTATTCTTATTTTTATATGCATCTGCTCCAACAGCCTTTGATGTAAGTACTGTATCAAATATTCTTACATTTTCTCTTAGATATTACAGATTATTTCTTTTGATAGGCCATGTCACCTTTAACACACACACACACACACACACACACACACACACATATATATATATATATTAGATGCATATACATGTATATGCTTTAGATATAGATAATACGTGATATATATATATATATATATATATATATATATATATATATATATATGTGTGTGTGTGTGTGTGTGTGTGTGTGTGTGTGTGTGTGTGTGTGTGTGTGTGTGTGTGTGTGTGTGTGTGTGAATAACAATAAATCAAGATTTTCCAGAGACACAAATTACAAAGAGAACACGAGGCTTATGTCACTCAGGCGAAATATCTTGGAAAACACCTTTATACCAAGGCTTGTAAACCAATAAAGTAATTGGGGCCGAAATCTATAGCTAATCAAGCAAACCTAGAGATAGCTAATCAAGCAAACCTAGAGATAGATAGATAGATAGATAGATAGATATGAACAGGCGGAGAGATAAACCGAAAAGTAGATAACTAAGAACAGGTTAAGAGATAGACAGGTAGACATATACGAACAGGCTAATAGATAAATTGATAGATAGATATAAAACAGCACAAATAAGCTTTTTTAATACAATTTTTGGCTCCCTTAAGCTAAATAAATATCTCCGTCCGTAAATTCGAAATATTTTGTAAGAAATCAACTGAAAAATTCAATTAGCTTGAATATTGAAAAATCTCAGACAAATCTGGATCTGCTGTGAAGTTTCTTGCTGAACTTGCCAATTTCTAAGGTTAATTTCGCTTCACCTGAGATGTTGGCCACAAGTTATTTTATAAGCTCGCACCTGCAAGGCAACCAGAGATATTAACGCAACTTTAATTAGACTATAGATAGCCAGACAGTCGGGAAACAGCATCAAAAGAAGTAAAATACAATTCCTAGGTATCTTAGATTTAAACGCACAATGTAAGACGAGAATTGTCAAATTGGGGTGGGGCTGTCGAACATTTAAATCCAAATTGTGGTCTTTACTCTCATATAAAAAGGAAAGGACGCTAAATAAAATATCTCTCTCTCTCTCTCTCTCTCTCTCTCTCTCTCTCTCTCTCTCTCTGCATATATACATATATACAATCACAAAACGGAAAATATATGCGGCCAATCATTCGCAATTATATAATGGTGTTCATAATTTTATATACATATATATATATGTGTGTGTGTGTGTGTGTGTGTATGTGTGTGTGTGCTCAGCTGTGGTGACGGCGAAAACTTTTCTGGAATATTTTTCTAATTTGTATATATATATATATATATATGTGTGTGTGTGTGTATGTGTGTGTGTGTGTGTGTGTATCGGATCCCTGATATTCTTCCCTCTGGTTCATTTAAAAAACGTTAGCAACAAAATATTCGTTTACAAATTATGAATATTTAATATATATGTATGAACATGATTGGCATTAAATAATCTACGAGGGTTGATATGCCGTAAAACACAACCAACCAACCAACGATACTCTCCTGATGAGCATTTTCATTAAACTTGTGATTTTTTTTTCTTTCTGATATTATTGCTTTTGCTCAACACAATTTACTTTATTGATTTTGTTTTCTTTTTACAGCCGATTTAGTTTTTAACCACTTATATATATATATATACACACACACACACACATATATATATATATATATATATATCAGAAAAATAAGTGGAAAAGTCGACAAATAAGACACTGACAACAGATTTAACAATGATATTTCGTCTTTAATTAAAAAAAAGACTTCTGCAGAATTATTAAAATAAAGACTATGATTGCTAAATCCATTGTTAGAGTCTGATTTACCTACTATTCGACTTTTTTTCTCATCTTGTCAGATTTATCAACATCTATTACTTTTCCATAGATATATATATATTCTAGACAACTTGTAAACTTGTTGTTATACAAATCCATGATGATATTGATATTTCTATTGAGGAGGGAGTGGAGGATTCTAATTCGCATTCCTCAGTTATTTCTGATATATTGAAAATTTGGATAATTAAAAATTACGTTTGTTACTAAGGCAAGCCACCACCCACAATAATATATATATATATATATTATCCCCTATGGTTAACGCCACTAACAAGTAATAATTCACTCTCTCCCTCTCTCTCTCTCTCTCTCTCTCTCTCTCTCTCTATCTATCTCTTTCTCTCTCTCTGAAACATTTTTCGACCACAAGCTGAAACATTATTTTGAAAAATGTTATGACAAAATATTGGCCGTTATTTAATTACAATTAATTATATGGTATGTCGTCTACAACCAGGAAGAAATTTTCTGACTCATTTTAAGGGGGCGTCCTCGCCCCCGACTGTACCTCCTGCAATTCCAGCGGACTAGACAGGGAAAATAAAAGAAAGTAAAAAGATCGACAAATACTTGGATTGTGAATTGATTTACGACGACTATAAAATTCGGCGCACACTTGCGCGTGACATACGAAAACACTGGACAGCTGTTTCGACCTTATTAGTTCTCACTTTAAGTAGAGGAATTGTATTGTGAATTGAATTACCATGACCAGAAAAAAAAGAAAATGTATATATATATCCATGCCCTTGGGGTTATAATAATTACGCAGATGCGTATTTTCAATCCTCCTCGGAAGACGTGGCTCTGGAGGTGACGGTGTCCTCTGTAAAGAGTACGGATGTAACTTGTAAAACACATTCAAGTTAATTGGCCGTGCAATTACCATGACTAGTTACCATCACTTGTATGCGATGTAGATTGTGGTTCAATGGTAGAGTTTCGGCTCTGCATTCTGTGGTGGCTGGCTCGATCTCCTGTGGGGGAGATCACGATATACACTACTGATGAGACCTAATAAGGTCGAAACAGCTGTCCAGTGTTTCTGCATGTCGCGTGCAAGTGTTCGTCGGATTTTCTGGTCGTGGTAATTCAATTCAGAATATAATTCCTCAACTTAAGAAGAATGCACAAATACTTGGATCTAGCCAGAAAGCTGAAAAAGCGGTGGCATATGAAGGTGATATCAGTTGTAGTTGATGGCGCCTTGTAAAGGTCACTAATGGCTTGCAAACTGACATCAGAGTAAGATTGGGGACCATCCAAGCTACAACTCTGATAAAATCAGCTAGAATACTTAGAAGAGTCCTGGAGACCTAAAGAGACTTATTATTACTCAAACTTCAATGAAAAACCAACTGTTAAAACTGATGTGAAAAACTCGCATAGAATGGTTAGGTTTTATGGCATATTAAACACTCTAGGTTATTTAATGCCAAATCCTCTTTATACAAATATATTGAATATATATGATTTGTAAACACATTTTGTTGATAACATTTTTAAACGAGCCTGATTTTTTGGGGGTGGGGTGTACACAGTTAAATAGTTTCAAGTATTGCTATTTCATTTTAGCATAAGTCATTTGTTTGCACTTAGTTTAAATGTCAAACAGTTCTATTTGACCCATAGATAGGACCCTATCGGGTACTACCACTCTGGGCCAGGGTGGACCTGGGAGCAATGGCAATGAAGAGGTACTCCGCATCCCCCAAAACTCCAGCATTACCGGAGCCTCACCATCAGATTATTTAGTGGCATATCCAGATGACTCGTTGGTGGAAGGGGGTCTTACTCCTCTGAAGAGAAGCAGTCGGTGTATTCTACACCCCCAAGCGATAGGGCTTCGCAAAGAATGAAAATAATGATAAAATGAATGAAATTCCCAGGACTTTTCATTAATGGAACACTGAATACCAGCTCAGTTTTAATTAACAAGAAAAAACAGCACTGTCGGCTGGGGCTGTGGAATATACCAACTGTATCTCTGCAGAGGGGTAAGACCCCACCCCAACGAGTGTCCTAGATATGACACTAAACATAGTGAGGTTCCAGTAATGCTGGAGTTTGGGGAATCCAGAATACTCCTTCATTGCCATCGCTCCAAGGTCCACTCTGGCCTGGAGTGGTAGCGCCTGATAGCGTCCTATCTTTGGGTCAAATAGAATTGTTTGACATTTAAAGTGAAAACAAAGGACTTGTTAGAAATAGAACTGTTTGATCATTTATCAATGTGTATCTACAAAATTTATTTACAAATCGTATATTCAATATAAATGTATAAACAGGTTTGGCATCAAATAACCTACAATGGTTGATAGGCCATAAAAGTGAAGCAAACAAAACCAAGAAAAGAACTAGTTTTCTTGCCGTTCCTGCAAACCACTGAGTGAAAATAAAAGGAAGGGAAAACCTCGACAATTATAAGGACCTTGCCAGATAGCTGAGAAACTTATGGAATATGAAGGTGACAGTACTAATTGTAGTCGGAGTCCTTGCAACGGTCCCAAGGAGCCAGGAAAAAAATTGACTGAACTAGAGATCAGAGGAAGAATCGTGCCCAACTGGGCTGTTAAGATTAACTATGATACTGAGAAAAGTCATGAAAGAAAAAAACTGTAAAAAAACAACTCCTGGTGTGAAAAACTAGCAAATGCGCTCCCGGCAGACCACAGCGTAAAATTGAAAAAAAATGGAAAGAGAGATACGTACTAAGACCTTGCAAGAGAACTGAAAAAAACTATGGAACTTGAAAGTGACGGTGATACCAATTGTAATTAGTGCGCTCAATACAGTCACCAAAGGATTGGACAGGGACTGGAAGACTTGGAAATTAGAGGACGAGTGGAGACTATCCAAACCGCAGCATTATTTAAGATTGGCCAGAATACTGAGAAGAGCCCTGGACACTTGAGAAAACTTACTGTCACTCAAAAGTGGAAGACAATCAGCTAATGCTGGTGCAAGAAAACTCTCAAAGGAGTAGAATGATAATAAGGTAACGGTGATACTAATTGTAATAGTTGGGCTAAGAACAATCACCAAAGGTTTGGTAAAGGGACTGGAACATTTAGAAATCAGAGGACGAGCAGAAATCATCCAAACTACAGCATTATTTAAGATCAGCCAGAATACTGAGAAGAGTCCTGGACACTTGAGGAGACTTGCTGTCATTCAGACCCCAATGAAAGACCATCAGCTAACGCTAGTGTGAAAAACTTGCAAGGAGTAATATATCATAATGATAGAATAAAACATGAACGCATGTGTCCGAGAAGATGGCTCCACATCCCGAGGTGACTCCCTAATACCAAGGACAAAAGCAAATAGAATTGGAAAGATGGAGGATAATACTAGTCAAAATTTATATATTAAGCGGCCTATTCCGTCAGGGGAAATTTTGTAACTTTTTTCTCTTAATGACCCAGTCATCTACTGTGAACGGATGAATAAAAAAAGTAACAAAGCAAAAAGTAAACTTGATTTTTGGTGGCTAAAGATAACATGGGGCATACCTTTACACTTTTTGTGGGGAGGAAAGTCCATAAATTATTTGACGATATTTCAAATTCTCAATGTTGTAAGTACGAAATAGCGAGCCTGTGGCACAGTGACCAAAACGCCTGTACTACGCTCGGCAAATTCACTACTTATCCTTGATATCAAGAAAATATATGAACTGAATATTAAATCCGTACTTACCTAATTAAAGTAAAGTTGGCTACCATAGTCGAGGGCGATCCGAAGGCTCCCTCTTCGATAGCTACTACGCCAATGTGTAGGGGAGGGTGCGACTCCTTTCCGTGGATTGCTCCACTTTACCCTTGATCCATACCTTATAATGCTGAATGTTAAGCAAGGAGGCATCAAGTACCATTTTTTGAGTCTTTGGTATTGAACCCAGGTCTCCCGAGCCATTGGCGAACACTCTAACCATCATGCCAATGTCGGGTTAATAAGCATCATTAAACTTCCATCATTGTTCTATCAACACTTGTTTCACCATCTTAAAGTCCTGACGAAGTTTCATTAAAACCGAAACGTTTTAACGTCGACTTTCCATCGTAATAAATTCATCACTTGGATTACTTTGTTTTTCAATTTTCTCCATACTGTCGAATTCCTTTCCATGATTTACTTCCTCAAAAATTATTATAAAAACATACATGATTTAAATTTTGCATTTTTAATTTATTAACAAAAGATTTTTTGCTACTACTCACAAAAACTTATAAAAAAGATTGAATTGGTTTGCTTTGGTTTCTTTGTGTAATGGCATATCAACCTTCGTTGGCAATTTAGTGCTAAAACCATCCTTGTAGAATAGCAATGATACTATTTAACCTATAGCAGGAGGTATAAAGAGTTGATTGTAAAAAGCGGGATTACCAAATGTACTGGAAATAATAATAATACTCATAATCAGCCAGAATACTGAGAAGAGTCCTGGAGACTCCAGTGAAGACCACCTAACGCTAGTGTGAAAAACTCACAAAAAAGAAAAATAAAGAATAATGACTAGCATAGTTCACATTGCCCCGAGTAAATCTATGACCAGTATTGACCCCCCTCCCCCTAATCCCCATTATGAAAAGACCTTGTGTCAAATCCTGCCTGGTGGAAGGCACGGATAAATATCAACTTGTCATCTAGTTGATTTTACCATAAACACATTAACATGATTCTGGCTGCCGAAATAGACATTAACAAGATACCTGGCCGTTCTAGTCTGTATGAAATATTTAAAAAATTGTACTTTGCTGAACTGCTTATCTCCTAAGGAAAAAACTATAAATGTGACTGAAAAATATCTCCCAAAAAAGGCAGCGAAAGACCAAAATACATTGAATGCATATACTCATTAACTTCACTCACACTAGGTCTTTGATGAAGTCCCAGTGAAGTATTGTAAGAAACCGAAAATGAAAAAGAAAATTAAATGATAATAATGATAATGGGAAAAAAAACAATTCTATGGCCGCTTTACACGAGAAAACCTGGACCTGGTTAAGAAATGGTAACCTTAAGAAAGAAACGGAATCTCTCCTAATAGCAGCTCAGGACAACGCCATAAGAACCAATCATATCAAAGCGAGAATAGACAAGACTCAACAAAATAGCAATTGTAGACTATGCGGTGACAGAGACGAAACGATCAATCACATAAGTGAATGTAGCAAATTAGCACAGAGGGAGTATAAGACGAGACACGACTGGGTCGGCAAGGTGATCCACTGGGAAATGTGCAAGAAATCTAAATTTGACCACACTAACAAATGGTATATGCAAAACCCAGCACCTGTCCTAGAAAATGACGCACATAAACTCATATGTGACTTTGACATATACACGGATCACATGGCCAGAAGACCAGACCTTACAATAATTAACAAAAAAAAAAAAGATTTTACAAAAATGTCGACTTTGCTGTCCCAGCTGGCCACAGAATAAAACTGAAAGAATGTGAAAAGAAGGAAAAGTACCTCGACCTTGCTAGAGGATTGAAAAAATTGTGGAACATGAAAGTGACGATTGTACCAATTGTGATTGGTGCTTTTGACACAATAACTAAATAATTAAAACCTGTTAAACTCCGCTTAATTGACCTTGTGTCATATCCCGCCCGAGCGGAGGGGTGGGTAAATATGATAAACTTGCCATCTAGTGAATTTTACTATTTCAGCTGACTAAAGATTGAAAACGAAAGAAAGTGAAAAGATTGGCAAATACTTGGATCTTGCCAGAGAGATGAAAAGCAGTAGAATATAAGGATGATGGTGATTCTTGGTGCACTTGGAACGGTCACCAAAAGCCTGAAATTGAGACAGAAGGAACTGGAAATCAGAGGAAGAATCAAGACCATACAGACCACAGCATAAAATTGGCTAGAATATTTAGGAGAGTCCTAGAGTCCTGAGGAAATTTTCTGTCACTCAGATGCCTGTGAAAACCACCAATTAAAGCTGGTGCGAAAAACTCTCAATAAGTGTAATAATAATGATAATAATAATAAATGGAATTTGGAATTGAAAAATGTTCCATGTTCGTTTAAAAAAAGGAAAAAGAGATACAACTGAATGAATAGAACTAGCCAATCAAGAAAACATTAGAAAACTTGGAGAAAGGAAAAATCATAAATACCTTGGAGTATTAGAAGCGAATACCATCAAACAAATAGAGATCAAGGGAAAAATAAGAGAGGTTTACTTCAGAAGAATAAGAAAACTTCTTGAAACTATATCCTGCGTTAATAATCTAATCAAAGAAATAAATACTTGGGTTATCAACCTTATAAGATACTCTGGATTCTTCTTAAACTGGACAAGGGAGGATCTCCCTTAGATAGACCAAAGAACAAGGAAATTGATGACGATGCACAAAGCCATACACCCATTGATATAAATTTGATAAGAAAAAAGGAGGAACAGGACTCACGAGCATTGAACACTATGTTGATGGTATAATACAAGGACTCAAAGAATTTACAAACCAGAGCAAAGAGAGATTGATTAAAGCCGCCAGTAAAAGCAAAAACAATAGGACAGGAAAAATGAAATAATCGAGAAAACTAAGATGGGGAAAAAAATATGTGTATACTTTAAGTGACAAACTACGAATGTGGCAAATGAGATGACCTGGACATGGTTACGGAGAGGAAACTTAAAGAGAAAAACTGCATTTCTAATAATTGCAATACAAAACAATGCAACCAGGACTCTTTATATCTAAGCAAAATTGATAATACCCAAGTCTAAGTTACGAGGTGATAGAGAAAAAAAAAACAATTCATGACATAAGTGGATGCTGCAAACTAGCACAAAGGGAAAACAAAAACAAACACGACTGGGTGGGTAAGGTTATCCACTGGGAATTATGCAAGAAACTGAAATTCCGTAAGACTCACAAATAGTATAAAAACAAATTAGAATCTGTCCTTGAAAATGAAATTACTAAAATTATCTGAGACTTTGAAATACAAGCAGATCATCTTATTCAGGCCAGAAGACCAGGCCTTGTTTTAATTAACAAGAAAACCAGTCACATAGAGGATTTTACAGTGCCAGCAAACCACAGAGTGGTGATGAAAGAAGGCACACAGCGAGACAAATACTTTGACCTTGCTAAAGAGCTGAAAAAGCTGTGGAACGTGAAAGTAACTGCAATACCATTCATAGTCAGGGCCCTTGAAACAATATCCACTAATCTGGAAAAGAGACTCGACGAACTGGAGATTAGGGAAAGAATTTAAACCATCCAGACCACAGCACTAATAAAATCAGGCAGAGTCTAGGAGATCGTAGGAGACTTGCTTTCACTCAGACTCAAGTGAAAAACTATCAGTTAGAGCTAGTATGAAAAACTCACATCGCGCAAAATACGCAAAAGAATAGCTAGTGTAGGTTACGTGGTGACAGAGATAAAACCATTAATCACCTGATAAATGAAT
>CAUZXS010005638.1:0-25000 GCA_963585895.1 Sepioteuthis lessoniana | reverse complement strand
ATGTGTGTATGTACGTATGTATGTATTCGTATGTATGTTTATATATGTGTGTGTTTATGTATTGGTACTTATTTTTAGTCAGTATTAATACTGTATAGAGTCCATATATATATATATATATGTGTGTGTGTGTGGTGTGTATGTGTGTGTGTGTGTGTGTGTGTGTGTGTGTGAAAAGTTATAGATATATATGTGTGCGAGTGTGTAAGTGGATGTGTGTGCGTATACTTATTTTGGTAAGTATTATCACCTCAAAGAATTCAAGATTTTTTTGTTTGTTTGTTTGTCGCTTTTATTGATGAAATATAAATCATTCGAAGGAAAATGATATAAAGTGAATGAGAAAATGAACTTTTTTATTTTCGTCGTTATAATTTTTTATATTACTTTATATTCAACATCATACTTGTGTCATTCGAACACAAAGTGGTAGTTTTACTACGTCATCATGTGATGAAGTAGAAAAATTCGAAAAAAAAACGAATAATTAAACATCGATGATTATTATGTTGGGATTTTTGTTGGTGCTTTTTATTTATTTATTTTTTCTAACTTTTATTGATTTTTGCGTTTTTGTTTTGTTTTTTCTTGTGTGTGTGTGTGTGTGTGTGTGTGTGTGTGTGTGTGTGTGTGTGTGTGGAACATCTTTTTTTTAATTATCAGAAAGACTGTATACCTCCTATCTTGAGGGGTCTAAGGTATAAATTCTTAAAAGCAGTTGATAATGCTAATCTATTAAAACTTATTTCACTTCTATATAAAATGGCAAGTTTACAAATTTTCAATACTTATTTGACGCTGATGTGCGCTCATAAGAGTTGGAAATGTGGATCTATGTGAGAGAAACAGATAAATAAGCTAAAAAAAAACAACAAAAAAACAAAGATGTGGGTAAAATATTGCGGTCTTCAGTTGGTACCTCAACGAGGTGTAAATTGTTTGCCAGTGAGTCTCGCGTATCCAAAGCTAAAATAGAGAGTTCGATCCTCTTAAGGGGCTTCATTGTTGTGTCTTTGCGTCAAATCTGCTGATTTTAGGCTTACAGTCTTTCAAGACATTTTTAGTGAGTTTGATTCGCACTAAGAACCTCACACTTTAGGCCGGGTATAAGCTCTTACTTTGTTTTTAAGGCATATGTACTAAACAAAAAAAACTTTTGTAAATCTTTAGATTCCATACGTTATTCACCAAATTATCTAAATATTATTAAAATTCACATCTCTATATATAAACCACGAATATATGTTTTTATATATATATATATATATATATATATATATATATATATATATATATATATATATATATATATATAGACAGACAGACAGACAGACAGAGATGCATACATACATACGAGTAGACTGAGATACATACATGCCGACATATATTCGAATAGACTTACATACATACATACATACATACATACATACATACATTCGAATAGACTGATAGATGCATACATACAAGTAGACGGAGATAGATTGATATCTGTTGAAATTTACTTAGCCTTGTGCTTAGATGTGGCACAAGGCCATATGAATAGGACATCCAATGAAACTCGTTCTCACTCGTGTAGGTCTACCATCAGAGGTAGATATCTGTATGTGTAAGCGAAACAAAACGAATATTTATCTAAATATTTAAGCGAAACATATTATCTGAATAAACGGTCGATTTCCACAACTTAATTTTCATTTTATTGTCATATTTCTTTAACACGTTGGTCGATATCGATATCCAAATCATTTGTTATTACTACAATTATAAAACTATAATTATATAACTTTAATTTTATAATTATGATTATTATAAATATCCTAATCATGCGTGCTAGTAATTTATCGCTTTTATTTCAATCACATTGTCTCTGTCTATACACAAATATGTGTCTGTGTACAATAACACATACACATAAATAGATGATAAAATAAAAACTAATACATTTTATTTTTTTAGTTTTCACACAGCATTTTAGAGATTGATTGATTGATTGATTTTATTGGTAATTCAACCGATCAGATCAACCGATTGAGGTCGGGGCATCGCATACATTGTACGTTTATATTTACTTTTTTGTGTTGGTATTCCTTAAGAGTTTTTTTTTTTTACAAATTTATAAAATATCATTATTCCAATCTAATACTGATATTTCAAGTAACTACTTTTTATATAATAATAATCATTTGTTGACAAACAGTTATGTGGTTCCGTGAAACTAATAATAATCCTTAATAAGTTATTATATCTTCAAGTAATTATTCTTAATACAAATAGATTATATGATATCATGGATTCCTCTCTAATACGAATTTCCAAACATCTATTTGATCCATAGATGAAACCCTGAGAGGTCCTACAACACCGAGTTAGAGTGGACCTGGAAGTAATGGCAATGAAAGTGTTCTCGCATTTCCCAGATTTCCGGATTTGGAACCTCACCATCAGATGCAGTTTAGTGTCATACGCAGTACACCCCTTTTGGGAGGATACAATCAGCATATTCTAAGCCTCGCCGATAAGGCTTTTGCGTTTTAGATTTTAAAAATTACAATAACATTAAACTTTTATTATTACCAATTTTACTTAGTAATTTTTTCAAATTTTAATTTGTTTGTTTTTGTTTTGTTTTTTTATTTGTATTTTATTTTTTGAATTTTTTTGTTATTGTGTGTGTGTGTGTGTGTGTGTGTGTGTGTGTGTGTGTGTGTGTGTGTGTGTGTGTGTGTGTGTGTGTGTGTGTGTGTGTTTATTTTGTTTATCTTATTTTTCACCTCATTCAGGTGGAACAAACGCTGATAGTAAATAATGAAAAAATAGCACTCGGTGAGACTGAAATTCATGTTTCCTATCACCATGTAAAGAAAATTAGAAAAAATATCACTAAAAATAATCATAATAATAAAAATGCACCTACAAAAAATAAATAGATAGTCGATACTTTTAGATATGACTTAAATATGGTTTTTCGAGTTACTCTTTACGCAGCAATTTTGTCTGAAATACGAAGTACACACTTATACACACACACACATACACACACATACATATACACACGCGCGCATACTAAATAATGCATATATCCTCATTACACACACACACACACACACACACACATATATATATATATATATAAATCATCCTCTGAAGACCTTGTGTTTTTTTATTATCGGCACACACACACACGCACGCGTACACATACACACACATACACACACATATGTGCATGTGTATGTGTGCGTGTGTATATGTGCGTGTGTGCGTATATGTATGTGTGTGTATATGTATATGGGGTTGCTTCCACAAATGTCAAACAAATGTAGAATCATTTATTTCAATTTTTTCTTTAAAAATATCAAAATGAATTATGAAAGGCTGCAAAAATATTTTTGCATTAAAATCAAAGTCAAGATTAATGTGTCCTTTTCGCTGTCCATGAAGATGATTTATAAATAATGGAAACACACACGCACACACACACACACACACACACACACTACACACACACAACACACACAAGCTCAAAGGTGTTGAACAAAACTCATCTGACGATCGATAGCGTGAAACTAAGAGTCCTATTTGCGCTACACTTTCGTTACATTAATTCAATGTTCATGCATTGAGCACTGTCCTTGTTTAATTGATTTTACTGCCTTTTTAGATTTTATCTAAAGTTAAGTCTAGTGGCACACACAAACAAACACACACATATATAGATATAGATGTAGATATTCTTGGGAGTACAAAAATTTATTAACGTAATAAACAGACCCAAAGTTTTAGTCATGATGGAACTAAAAGCCTAAAAGCAAAAAAAAAATAAAATAAAATGATAAGCTGGCTGACCGGTTTCATCCACGCTCAACAAAGCTAAATCGAGGAAATATCGTGTAGAATAATAAAAGGGATATTTATGATATGGGAAAAATTATATTGGAGACTATACTAAAATAATATTAAGTCCTAGCAGACATCCCCTCTGTAAACAGAGAGACGGTCTGCCAGACAAAATACTAACAGTCTCCAATACTTTCAAATGAAATGAAGAGTGTGACTTACTCAATACCGAGAAAAAGCCCACACTAAACTCCCTAGCACAGTCACGATTATTTTTAAGGTGTTCTGCAATGGAAAACCCGTATGATTAAGATTATCAGTCGGGACTTTTTATGCACTTGATTCCATCATGATTAAAACTTTGGGTCTGTTTACTGCTTTAATATATATATCTATATATATATATATATATATGTGTGTGTGTGTGTGGAAAAATTAATAACAAGGTCATCTAAGTGGAAGGAGAGATTTATTGCGAAGTCCACACTATAGCGTTTCGGTTCTACTGAACCATCATCAGGACCATGAGCGGGGATATCTCTCATATATATATATATATATATATATGTGTGTGTGTGTGTGTATTATTATTATTATTATTATTATTATTATTATTATATGGTACAATATATATATAAAATATCCAAAGAAGATGAGTCGAGAATGATTCATTTTGAGAATATGTAAGAGGATTTTTATAAATCTCCAGGCGTGTTCAATGTATGATATGTGAATTTACATGAATTTATAAATTTCATACAAAGCAAATTCCTGTAAGTGGAAGAAAAACTCAGCAGACCGTCATTTGGCCATTATAGATTTATTTCAGCTGGTCACTAAATTTGAGAAATAAAACTCTTTAGATAGCTATCACAAAATGAAATAAATTTATAATAGCCAAATGACGGTCAGTGGAATTTTTCTTCCAATTAGACACACACACACAGACACATATATACATATATTAAATCACATGGTACAGTATATATATATATATATATATATATATATATATATATATATATATATATATATTACACGGTGCATTATGTGTATATATATATATATTACAAGGTACATTATATGTATATATATCTATCTATATATATATATATATAGTATATATATATATATACATGATACAGTATATTTATAAATATATATATATATCATATTACAAGGTTGTGTGCGTGCATATATATATCTATATCTATATATATATTTCTACGTATAAATGCTCTATCATTTATATTGAGCACTATTTAACAATACTGCAACATTTTGTCCTCCATTAACTCACCAAGTGTGCTAGTAAGAACCATAAACCTCTTTCATATATATATATATATATATATATATATATATATATATATATAATTAACATCACAATGCAAATTAAACTCTTTCGCTTTTTCCTGAATAGAAGCATCAGTATCACCATGGACTGTTGTTATAACTGGAATCTAACGAGTTAATGTGTCCTAACATGTTCGAATGAGGTGTATAGTAATTTACAAAGCTCTTTGCTTCGATGTGGCATAAGGCCGAATGAATTGGACACCCAATGAGAATCAAACTCACTCGTGTAGGTTTGCTAGTCAAGCTTGCTAACCGTTACACCACCAAAGGTGCCCCTGAATGAGGTGTATAAAATGTGTCATTATTTTTTTTTTTTAATGTCTTCATATCATATCAAGTCTAATGGATTCCTTCAAATATCATTTTGATTGGTAGATTAGATTGATTGATTTTAATGGCATATCAGCACATCTACGGTTATTTTGTGCTTAAAGGTTAGGGAATCACATCAATTGTACGTTCATATTTAAATTTTTGGTGGAGTTATTTCTTAAAAGTTGTAGGGAATATCTTTTTAAACTGGCCTATCTGACCCATAGATTAGATCCTTAAAGATTGTACTCTTTGGCTCAGAGTGGACCTGGCAGTAATGATGAAAAGCAGATCTCTAAAACTGGAGTTTCATCATCAGATGCAGTTTAGTGTCTTACCCAGGTCACTCCATTTGTTTTTTTTTTTTTTTGTTTTGTCTTTTTTGGTGAAGGGAAGTCTTACTCCTCGGTAGGAGATACAATCAACGTATTCTAAGCCTCTTCGACGGGAATATATTTTGATAGGAATGAAAATGTATCCGAAGTGAAAATTTAATAAAAGAGCAAAATTTTTCTTTAAAAGAGAGTTAAATTTCATTAAAAACATCCTCTCTCTCTCTCTCTCTCTCTCTCTCTCTCTCTCTCTCTCTCTCTCTATTCTTTTCGAAGATTCTGGCATTCTGAGAGAATTGATCTTACAAATACTGACTTGTTAGCTGTTACTTAACGACCCACCTTCACACATATGTATGTATGTATGTATGTATGTATGTATGTATGTATGTATGTATGTATGTATTTAGAGGTGCAGAGAATGTACAACGAAAGATCTAGAAAGAGGCGTACATTTAAGTTTTCACCGTTCGGACGGTAGGACTTAGAATACGCTATATCTCCCGAAGAGAAGACCTCTTACCCCAAGAAAAACTGGTGTCCTAGTTAAACTAAACTACGTCTGATAGTGATGATCTAGTTCTCGAGACTGGAGAGTGTGGAATACCTCTTCATTGTCATTAGTCTTATGTCTACTCTGACCTGGAGTGAGAGTCCTTGTCAGGGTCCCATCTATGGGTCAAATAGATCTATTTAAAAATGATTTAAATTAGATTAGAATACTTGATATCATATAACCGTATGCGAAAACTCTTAAGAGACTACTGGCTGAATCGGAAGGGACTGCAGAATACACTGACTGCATCTCTGCAGAGGGGTTAAACTCTTGATATGACACAAAGCAATCTGACGGTGAGGCTTCAGTAATGCTGGGGCTTTGGAGAACGTGAAGTACTCCTTCATTGCCATCTCTCCCAGGTCTACTCTGCCCCTGAGTGGTAGCACCTGATTGGGTCCTATCTATGGGTCAAATAGAACTGTATCACATTTAAACTGTGTACTTACATTTAACAGAATTGTTTAAAATAGAACTCTTTGGTCATTTAACTGTGTGTAAACAAAAAACTGTACTTATGCTGACCTGAATTGTTTGAAATAGAACTGTTTTTCTTTTAACCGTATGTACAGAAAAAAACTGTATTTGTGTTTCAACAAGAAACTATGTACTTATGATATATTGAATTGTTTGAAATAGAACTGTTTGATCATTTAACTGTGTATTCATATTAGATAGAAATAAGTGAAACCATTAAACTGTGTGAAAAAATGAGCTCAAGCTCGTTTAAAAATATTTATCATATTTAATACATATATGTAAAAAGGATTTGGCCTTAAATAATCCTCAGTGGTTAATATACCATAAAACCAAGCCAAACCAAAACTTAAGAGATTACGCATCTACAAAGTACGCAATTCCCTAATCTCTTGGCGTAAAATAACCCTTGACGGGTTGATATGCCGTTAAAATCAATCAATCAATTACTTAAGTTTTTATTCTTTCTTTTCTTAAACAAGAGAGGCTTTCATTTTTACAATATTTTATACGTGGCGCAATGGTAAACGTCCTAGGATATGGACTTAGAGAGCCAAGTTCGAATCCGAGACAAAGTTGTTTGCGTTTGAGGTCATGGGTTAAGAAAGACATAAATCCATCTCTTCTCCTTCTAGCTATGGATAGGTAATAGGGCACACTGGACTCTTTATAGCCTTGGCATGGCACCTGATCGAGCAAAAGAATAACACTAATGTCAATCCAGTTGTACCCCACTAAAAATTGAACTTGTGTTGTATCCTGTCCGTGGTAAAAAAAAAAAACTGAGTAAACATATACAATAATTTTTAACAGAAAAGCGAATCTTTAATTGATAAAATGATTCCTACAGATAAGAAATACTTTAATTTCGTCAATGATTAGTTTGCATAGTTGCAAGTATTGTGCATATGATTGTTAACTCAAGGGCATTTACATAATTTTTTGCACTTAAATAATGAAGAGATTTTTTTAAATTTCTGTTTACGGAGAAAAAAACTTAAACAGGTCATTACACAAAAATCATTTTCAACTAATTTGCCATACACCGTCAAAATCGAATAAATTTGAACGAATTTAAAGAGTTTTTTTTACAATTTATTTACTGAAGAGCAATGTAATAGATACATAGATAGATAGATGGCTGTTTGGTTGTGTTTTATATCATATTAACCCTTGTAGGTTAAATAACAAATCTTGTTTATATATATATATATATATATATATATATATATATATATATATATATATATATAATTTACAAACGAATAGTTTTAAACAAGTTAGAGCTCATTTGTTTGTACACAGTTAAATGGTTTCAAGTATTCCTGTTTAAACTGATAGTTTTCTTTGCACACAGTTGAATGTTTTCAAGTATTGCCATGTAACATTAACAATTCAATTAAACATCAGTCATTTGTTTTTGCACTGTTAAATGGATAAACAGCTCTATTTGATGATACCCATAGATTGGACCTTAAGAAGTATTACCACTCATGGTCCGAGTAGACCTGGGAGTAATGGCAATGAAAGTGTACTCCACATTCCCCAAAGCACCAGAACTGCAGCTTCACAATATCAGATGGTTTCGTATCATATCCGAGACATTCGTTACGGAGAGTGAGGTTTATCCCTCGGCAGAGATGCAGTCGGCCTATTGTTCAACCCCAACTGACTGACTGGCTTTATATATATATATATATATATATATATATATATATATATATATATAATTTTGCTATTAGGATAGCTTCATTGAAAATGAAATTTTATTTCGCAAAAACGAAGTCTACACGTGATCAGAGAAGAAGCGTGTCGTTTTTTTAATTAAATTTTTGCTGTTTACCTGGTATTTAGCATAATCTGATGAATTTGTATATATATTATTTTTCATTCCACAAATGCATTTACTATGTCCCCGATGCATTTTCAACACTTCTCTTATAGCATATCAGCTAGTTTAAAAACTTTTCCAAAAACATCATTAAAAAAACAACCTTTTTTACTCATTTTTCCAGACGATGACCGAAGGTCGAAACTAGTTAAATGAAATTAAAAAATAAATCCTACAGAAGAAATATTTCTATTTGTCTTATCACTTTTGTTCATTTTTACAAATAGACACACACACACACACACACACACACACACACACACACACACACACACACACACACACACACACTTATATATGAAGAAAGTAGGAAAAAATAATCCAAATTTGATGAATTTATTATGATGGAAAGTCAATGTTAAACGTTTCGGTTTTTATAGCCTTTATCAGGACTTAAAGATCATGAAAAGTTGTTTATACAGCGATGGATGTTTGTTGAAATTAATTTCCATATTTACTTCCATATATAAATAACTATATATCTAGTTTTGCTATAAAGATAGATTCATTGAAAATGAAATTTTATTTCGCAAAAATGAAGTCTGCACATGATAAGAAGAGAAGTGTGTCGATTTTTTAAAATGATATCCTGGCCTGATAAGTTTTAGTACAAATATTGGTTTGGTTTCATTGTTTGAATGACATATCAATCTGAGTGAGTTATTTAATGCGAAAGCCATCCGTGTAGAACAGTGTTATCACTATTTACCCCATGGCTAAGGGATAATAGTGTTCATACCTTTACCAAAGGTGTTAGTCCGAAAGTGAACGTCATAGCGCGACTGGAGTTTAACTCGCTTACTAGAATATCGCATTCCAACACGTTAGCCGCTATACCACAAGTTAACTCAGAAGACAACTTTCAAAATATAACCTATAAGAGATTACTTTAGATTTTTTAAAATAGAATAAAAAGAAAAGCCACAAGCTTCCCTCACTTCCTTGACACATGTAGTCTTTTGTGAAATACAATTTCATGTATATATATATGTGTGTGTGTGTGTGTGTGTGTGTGTGTACGTGTGTATGAGTGAGAGAGTGAAAGAGAGAGAGAGAGGAAAAGTGCGTGTCTGTGATTTACACACACACACACACACACACACACACACACACATATATATATATATATATATATATATATATATCAGACACCTCACGTGGTGTAATGGTCAACAAATTAGATTTGCAGACCATTGTTAGTGAGTTCGATTATCACTGGGTATCCCATACTTCTGGTCTTGACTCACTATTACGCAAGAGCTTGATAAATAACTGTGTATTCTTATTTATCTCATCTCGCTCAAGTCAGATAGGAACTTCAAAGAAACAGCTGCCCCAACTACGAGAGTCCATCACTTAGTGGATGAAATAGATATCGACATTGTGAGACAGTCTGTTCTTCTATCTCATCTGTTCTATCTTTCAATCAAAGTTTGTTCACATCTATCTATTTATTTTAGTCTGGTAACATCTATCTATCTATCTATCTTGTTCTATTTATATTTTTTATTTATCTATCTGTCAGTATACCTCGTATGTTTAGTCGTACCTGTGTAAGTGCGCGAAATAACGGTCGGCTTATAATTTCTGTTATAATTTCTATAATAACGATAGTGCGCAATTATTAATTAGATGGTCGCTACGCAGTCATAGATAGGTACATAGATATGTCTCGAAATTTAGTCGTCAAAAACTTGACCGAACAATAATTATATATATATATATATATATATATGAGAGAGAAAAGTTCGCCAAAAATAGAACATCTCCCAAGGATAAAATATTCCTTTATCTCAAGTGATTTTTAATTCTCATATTCTAAATTTATCAACGACCTATAAGAAAAAAAAACTGTTGTGGATCCTGTTTAGAATCGGTTTTTATTGTTGCTGAGTTACCCCTTCTAATCATACCATCCACCCTCTAACCTATTATACACTGTATATAGTACAGATAATTCCAAATCGTCAGCATCGGACCATATGTATATTACGTAATTTTAGAAGCTTTTAATCAGATTTCGATACAATCTGTTATGTTGTATTTCATGATTTTCATTCTGAAGGAGTTACCCTCTTAAATTTATTATCGATAGTGTAAGAAAAATTGAAACAATAAATCAATAAAATTATAAATAAAATACGAATATTGGCTTATTTAGGAAACTTTGATAATCTTGTACAGAGGTCTAAAGTAGCTGATAGTACTTGTTGTTTCTATGTGGTTACTCATCCAAGAACTGAGAAAGCTCATTACTGCTTAACTTTGGTAATCTGACAAAAAAAACAATACTTTCTGGGTGTCTTAATCCTAAATCAGAATGGCTTCAGTTGTTATTCACTAAACTTTGCGAAATCTGACGAAGCGGCCACATAAGTTATTGTACCTGTTGTTTCTATGTGGTCACTCATCCAAGTACTGAGAAGGCTCATCACTGCTTAACTTTGGTAATCTGACAAAAAACGGTGCTTTCAGCATGACTTGACTACGAGTCAAAGAATGTGTTCAATTGTTCGAATAGCTCTTGTAATAAGTAATTATTTCCTAATCTTAGTTTAGTTTAGAACAAAGCTATAAGTTTAAGGCACTCAGTGAGATCGAACTCACAAACAACGGACAACTAGTCTACTTTGAAAACCACTGTCTTAACTACTGGAAAAATTAGCTGATATTTGAAACTAAGAAAATATTACATTACTTAATTTCGCAGGATATACTAAGCTTTCCATTATCTAGTACACAAAATTCAGAATGTTAAAGTTTCTGCAGCTCTTAAATTTGTCACCCATCTACAAGTGTCGGCCGAAAAGATCACAAGCTGAAAAGAGCATGCTATATTTAGCACAAGGAACTATTCAATCTCGCCCAATTTTAAGCTTTGTATCTTAGATTTGGCACGTGGCTAAAAGTATGGGACACCTAGTTAGGATTGCACTCACTGCTCAGTTATATCTGATCTACGAGTTGAGTTTGTTAATTATTACACTACAAGCTAACTGTAGCAGTTCCTAGTTTAGCCTGCTGAACGACTTCAATTCCACTTTGTGCTCGTTGTTAAGAGAAGATTAGTCGGCTGCAGATTTTGGTCGAAACTGAATAAACTCTACAAGGATAAAGAGATACCCTTAATGTAACGGTTACCATCGTAGGAAATGGACACAGCGACACGAGTTCAAATCCTGGACGAGGTTGATTGCATTTTATATGGCACTAATACCATTGGGAAAGGTAAGAAACCAATTATTCTCCCTCCAGATATGGGTAAATAGACTGGGTTCTTTAGCCTCGGTTAAGCAGCCAGTGTAGGAGAAGGAAAAAACAGCTCAAAACTGTTAAACATCGCTTAAAGATTGACCTTGTGTTCCATCCTGCTTATGCAGAGGGGTTGGTAAATACATACAGGGAAAAAAGAAGCAAAACGAACTCCAAGACACGCACGTATGGTCGTTCTTATTTACTGTTCTGATTTCTGTCTTTTTGGAGGAGAGGCGTGTGATACTCCACTCTTCCAAGTAGCGTAGACCTTCACTGTCATGAAAACTACCCGGTGCCCAAGTCTAGATGGCAGACGAAGACTTGGGCACCAGGTAGTTTTCTATCTTATGCTTTCCAGCCGACAACTGCAAAGTCTATGTTTTTGTGACAAACAACAACGAATTGCTAGCAGGGCGTAGGAGGGACACCTGTCTAGCAGATCAGCCACTTCTGCTCTTGGCAGCAACTACTCCGTTTGCGACTAATGTGGGAGGTGAGCAAGCAGTTCAGTTCAACGGCCAACCCAGTCACTACAGACCTAAGCCGCCACTGGTCTGTCTGGCTCCTGACAGTTCCTTTAAATGTATGGGGTCCCGGCATCTGGAAAAGAAAACCGCTTTCCCAAGTGGATTTCCAAGTACTAAATTACTTTTAAAATTATATCCTTGTCTACTGACCTTTGACCGGACTAGCGCCGAAAGCCTGAATTTTTATAGACATTAAAAAACTAAACCTGATCGAGATATCTTTCTCTTCGTATTTTATTATCAATTAAAACCTGCCAACTTTCTACACTTGTTTAGCTAACACGAAAGTAAAAGTCCGCTCACCAGATGGAGACACAGACTACATCGACATTGCAGCAGGTGTGCTGCAAGGAGACACATTAGCCCCATACCTGTTTATCATCTGCCTAGACTACGTGCTTTGAACGTCTATAGATTTTATGAAAGAAAACGGTTTCAAACTGGCAAAGGAAAGAAGCAGAAGATACCCCACACAAACATTTACAGACGTGGACTTCTCCGATGATATAGCGCTTCTGGCAAATACACCCACTCAAGCTGAATCCCTGCAACATAGTCTGGAACGAACAGCTTGTGGCATAGGCCTCCATGTCAATGCAGACAAGACAGAATACATGTGCTTTAATCAAATAGGCGACATCTCCACACTAAAAGGTGGGCTTTTGAAACTAGTGGACCTGTTCACTTACCTTGGAAGCAGTGACTCATCAACCGAGACAGACATCAACAGGCGACGAGCAAAGGCATGGACAGCTAACGATAAGCTATCGGTCATAAGGAAGTCAGACCAAACCAATGAAATAAAACGCAGTTTCTTCCAAGCAGCGGACGTGTCGATACTGCTATATGGATGCACTATATGGACGCTAGCTAAAAGTCTGGAGAAAAAGCTCAACGGCAATTACAAAAGAGTGCTGCGAGCTGTATTGAACAAGTTCTGGGTGCAACATCCCACAAAACAATAGCTTTACGGCCACCTACCATCCATCACGAAAACTATCAAATTTAGACGAACCGGATATCTGGGACACTGCTGGAGAAGTAAGGACGAACTCAAAAGCGATATACTCCTGTGGACCTCTTCACATGGACGAGAAAAGGCAGGACGTCCAGCTAGAACCTATATACAACAGCTCTGTACCGATAGAGGATATAGCCTGGAAGACCTCCCGGAAGCGATGGACGATAGAAACGGGTGGCGAGAGAGGATCATGGAGATCCATGCCGGCAGCGTGGCGTGATGATGATGATGATGATGATGATACGCCTACATCCATGTACATACATACATACATACATACATAAACCCACACCACCTATGCCCCACATACCTATACAGATACGCCCATACTCACATGTATATATATATATATATATATATATATATATATATATATATACTCTATGCCTGTATGCATACATACTCATAGTTACGCTCGCACCTACACATGTATGTATTATTGCGCCTCAATAAAAAAAAGCTGTTACGACACATCGTTGAGGAAAAAATTTTAGGCTTGTATCAAGAAAAAAAAATTAGATTTATTATCGCTTGTTTCTCGAAAAAAATTATCAGTTTATAATGTTTCCTGATTTTTCTATGTCCAGGGAATGACACTAAACTGTATGGCTGTCATTTTCATGTTCCACAACTTCCTCAGCTCTCTGACAAGATCTAAGTATTAGACTATTTTTTTCGCTTTCTTTCGTCCTAACTCGTCTGAAGGAGAAGTCATTATGGCGTTATGGCTAAAATGCTGAACTGTGACCTCGAAGTAAGCAAGTTTAAACTCCAGTCGCACTATTACGTTTACTTTCGGCTGAATACCCTAGGGAAAGGCATGAACCACCTTAGCCCCTCAACTATTCGTTAAATAGAGCACTGCTATTTCTTCTAGAAGAATGGTTTGGGTATTAAACAACCAATGCCATTAAACAAAGAAACCAAATCATCTATACTCTGCAGAAACGGCAAAATCCTCCAGTCGGTAAATTATTTTCTTCTTGTTAATTAATACTATCTGCTCTTCGAACGGAGATTGGGTGATCTATTCGTATCTAATAGTCCCAGAGAATTTTCTCGGAGTCTTATTTTCCTTGACAGACTATGGTTTGTACAAATACCATTTGTCAGCATGGTCAAGTTTTGATCTCTCGCACAATTCTCAAGGGATCATCATTCCACCCTGTTTATAAATATACGATTTGTAGGTGAAATAGTTTGTTGGTAGTTTGGGGGGGGTTAATTATTTAAAGATGATTTGTTTGGGCACAGTTAAAAGGTTTCAAGTATTTTAATCAAGCACTAATAATTCTATTTAATATCAATTATTTGTTTGCACACAGAGAAGCGGTTACAATTATTGCTAACACTAATTTTGCTTATTCTTAGATTCGCTTTGTGCTAGTTTGCTGCATTCACTTATCATCTGATTAACCGGTTCCCTCTGCTACCTCACAACTTACAATTTCTATTCTTCCGCGTATTATCAATTTGTTTGTTTTGGCATAATTTGTTCTAATTGCTTTATTTTGTACTATGGATAAAAGAGATCCAGTTTCTCTTTTCAGGTTTACCCTTCTAAGCGACGTCCATATCATCTTGTATACAATTTCCATAGTTTATCGCTTGCTTTGGGAATAGTTACTTAAAACTATATAATTGCTTAAGGACAAAAAAGACTAACTTCAGGATGAGATAATCTAACAAGGGTTGATATGCCATAAAACCAACCAAACAGTTCTATTTCAATCAATTCAGTTTTCACGTAAGTAGACAGTTTAAATGTCGACCAGTTCTATTTGACCCACAGATAGGACCCAATCATATGCTATCACTCCGGGCCTGAGTGGGCCTGGGAGCAATGGCAATAAAGGGGTACTCCATATTTCCCAAAGCTCCAGCATTACTAGAGCCTCACCATCAGATTGTTTTGTGGCATATCTAGGACACTTATGGAAAACTCTTACCCCTCTGCAGAGATGCAGTCGGTGTATTCTGTAGCCCTAGCCGACTGGGCCAAGTTGATTATGAGCTCTGTAATAAAAAAAAAAATTAAAGATGGGCATTTAATAATGAATATATAAACATAAACTTAATAAAAGAAATAAAAATAATGAAAAAGTAAAATTAAAATACAATGCCTGAAATATTGATTCTTATCCAAAGTAACAGATTTTTAATGAATAAAATTAAAAATGAATTATTATAAACGAAAAATTCCTCTCTGACCGAATAGGATATTCACTTGTCAAGTCAATTTCTGTACTGTTAAGTGTTTAATGGTATGGATTTTATTATTTGATTCAGCATTCCATTCATAAAACCACTTTTCTGTATTTTGTAAACATTTTAATCTTGAAACATTGTAAAAAAATCAACCCTTCTCATCATGGCATACAATGAGAATAAGAAAAAATGTCGGCAATATTCAGTTAATTTCTTTGGAGATGAGTGGGAATTAGATCTGGTTACAAACAGTGTACAAATTTAATTTTATTCATTAAAAATCTGTTACTTTGGATTAAGAATTAAGATTTCAGGTATTGTATTTTAATTTTATTTTTTCTTTATTTTCATTTCTTTTATTAAGTTTATTCTATTAAGAAAATTACTGAGAATGGTCGCTATATTAATTCATTAATCATTAGTAACTGAGTTGATCTCCCTAAAATAAATATCGGTTTATAGTGTATAGTAAAATTGCTCAGTCCGAAATATCGGTTTATAGAGTATAGTAAAATTGCTCAGTCCGAAACATCGGTTTATAGTGTATAGTAAAATTGCTCAGTCCAAAATATCGGTTTATAGAGTATAGTAAAATCGCTCAGTCCGAAATATCAGTTTATAGAGTATAGTAAAATTGCTCAGTTCGAAATATCGGTTTATAGAGTATAGTAAAATCGCTCAATCCGAAATATCAGTTTATAGAGTATAGTAAAATCGCTCGATCCGAAATATCGGTTTATAGAGTATAGTAAAATCGCTCGATCCGAAATATCGGTTTATAGAGTATAGTAAAATCGCTCAGTCCAAAATATCAGTTTATAGTGTATAGTAAAATCGCTCAGTCCGAAATATCGGTTTATAGTGTTGTTGCAGAGCCGATAAGCATGTCGACCCCGCAAATGGTTTAAGTTTGCGAGTAATGATAGCCAAAGACAATGAAAGAAACAAAGGCGAGGTAACAAATATAAGAAAGATGACAATTTATTGTGTTTACAAGCGCGTGTGTAAAGTCCGTGGCAGTTGTATTTGTCTTCAGCAAGATGGGTGATGTCGGTAGCTGGTATAGTCGAGTCGAAGAGAAACGGCTAGATGATCGTTGCTGGTAGCCGATGTGGGTCGAGTCGTAGTATTCAGCTGGATAATCATTGCGGGAAGCTGAGGTTGGTCGAGTCGTTGAATGCAGCTGGACGATCGTTGCGGGTAGCTGAGGTCGGTCGAGTCGTTGAATGCAGCTGGACGATCGTTGCGGGTACCTAAGGTCGGTCGAGTCGTTGAATGCAGCTGAATGTACCTTAAACAAGGTAGGCTCATTGGCTAAAAGGTTCATAGGCTGAAAAGTTCATATTATGATGTCATATATGCTGTTGATGATGTTAATAAATTTGGCATTAAAACGTCAATAAAGAGAATAAACTTTGTAAAATTACAAATGGTTCTTCAATATCTCTCGTCAATTTCCATTGTTCAGCATTCAAGAGCAAGGCAAACTTCCCATAAAAAATGGCCGCCACTTTTCTGGCATTTTATAGTAAATGGAGCATTTATTTTTCCCAGAATGCCACTGAAAATTGTTTTATATTTAAGACAGAAAGTTGTTAATTACCTACACCTCCAAGATAAGGGCGCCTTGAGTGATATAATGGTTAGCAAGGTAGACTAGCAAACCTACACGAGTAAATTCGAGTCTCATTGGGTGCCCCATTTAAACGGCCTTATGCCACATCTAAGCAAAAAGCTTTGTATATTACTACATCTGCAAGGGCCTTTTGCTACATCTAAGCAAAAATCTTAGTAAATTAATACACCTCCACGCTTAGGGCGCATCGAGTGGTGTAATGGTTAGCAAGGTAGACTGGCAAACCTACACGAGTGAGTTCGAGTCTCATTAGGTGCCCTATTCATACGCCCTTGCGTCACATCAAAGCAAAAAGCTAAGTAAATTACTACCCTTCAAAGGTAATCCGATAGATGGCTTTTTTGACCAACGGAATCCAAGCATTGCAGCACCGATGGAAGAATTGTGTGGACCGCAAGGGGACTATGTTAAAAATAATCTTCATTAGGTTATATTTCATTCGTGTATCTTGGTCAGCCGATGACCCTTTCAACTGACCTTCGAGACAGAACCCGATAAATTTTTTTTTTTTGTTGCTTTTTATAAGTATTCTTTTTCTTATTTTGATACACAAATTTACAATTTCATAAGATTAAAAATTATCATCAGCGAAAGGTGGGGCTTATTAGAAATTAGTATTTCGATAACTTTTTGATGGTTTGTTTGGATTCTTTGTTTAATGGCGTATCAACCATCGTGGGTTATTTAATGCCAAAGATATCTTTGTAGAAGAACCTTAATAGTACTATTTAACTCATTGCTGGAGGGGATAAGGAGGTTCATACCTTTCCAAAGGGTATGAGTCCGAAAGTGAACCTCATAGCGTGACTGTAGATCGAACTTGCTTACAATGATGCTGTCTCTTTGTCATGCTTAATCACAAAAAAAAAAAAAAACACGTTTCGAAAACATTTAAAATATTTGTCTTTTTGATGCCTAATGAAAAGCCTAATTAAAAGGGATGATATACATTAAAAAACAAAAACTCTGATTCCTATATACATTTTCTATGACTCAATTTAGCTGCACTATATAAGTTTTCAAAATAAGCGTTTTTCATTTCTTTATTTTCCTTATTTCTCTCGACATATTTACATCTTCTATTTTTTCTCCATCCATCTTCCTTACTTTTCTTCTTTTTCTTTATTTCTCCCTTCTTTTCTTCCATTACGTTGAAGCAGACGAAAGCGTCTAACGTAAAGTTTTATTGCTTCCTCCCCTTCTTTCTTTATTTTTTTAAATTATTTCTTATATTTGTTTCTCTCTCTCTCTCTCTCTCTCTCTCTCTCTCTCACACACACACACACACACACACACATGCAACATATTCTTTTTCTTTCTTTTAATTTATTATAATCAAAACGGAAATGTTCATCTGGGGTAATTACTGGACGAACACACATGTTTATGTCTTACTCAATTAATATTATAGATGAAAGTGTATCATGTTTTATCAAATATAATACGGACCTGTGCCAACAATCGTATATTCATTCTCTTTTTTCAAAACCTTAGCATTGTGTCACCCTGTAGGAACTAAATGCACTAATAATTGTTTACTAGCCTATCTCGCAAATGATTACATTACTCTAGATTCCGATCTAATACGAAAAATAAATAATAATTATTATTATTTACTCATTAGAGTTTTTCACATCAGCGTTAACTGATGGTTTTTCACTGGAGTCTGAGTGACAGCAAGTCTCCTCAAATCTCCAGGACTCTTCTCGGTATTATGGCCGTTCTCAATAATGTAGTAGTTTGGATGGTCTCCACTCGTCCGCCAACTTCAAAGTCCTCCAGTCCCTTTAGTAATCCTTTAGTTACTGTTCCTAACGCACTCATTACAATTGGTATAATTGTCACCTGCATTTTCCATAGTTTTTTCAATTCCCTAGCAAGGTCGAGGTGTAACATAGTCAGATGTAGTTACGTAAAATATACGGATACGTGAAACATTCATATGCATAGGAATCCGAAAAACACTCGAAACACTGACGACTCTCGGTAGTTCAGGTACGAAACTTTTATTACCTTCAGGTCTTTCGACACGAGGAGAGAGACACAATTTTTACTCTGCTGACTGTTCCATCTGACCCCACAACGCGCGGCGCATCACGTAGACCCAACTGGACTGGCCTCGCCCAGTTCAAAAATCTCAACCCGCTTCGCCTAGCGTCGAATCTCAACTAACTGCTTTTTTTCAAAAATCACCCAAAATCCTCAGCCCATCGCTTCCGGGCATAACGTCATTCACATCCCCGGTCTTATTTTATTATGACATCTGTTATTGTCACATCCTCCTCGCGTGAGCGTGAACACCTGCACTCAATGTGTGCCCCTATGCGTGCACTAATCCGAATAGTTCTAAGCCTAACTAAACTGAAATATATGATATAACCAACGAAAAATGATTAATATAAAAAAAATCCTTCCGCAATTATATAACAGAGGTTCTTTTTCTTTTTTTCACATTCTTTCAGTTTTATTCTGTGGTCAGCCGGAATAGCAAAGTCGACAATTTTGCAAGTTCTCTTCTTTTTGTTGATTATTATTAGGTCTGGTCTTCTGGCCGAGATTAAGTGATCCGTGTGTATGTCAAAGTCCCATTATAATTATTATTATTATTTTGATTATTATTTAAGCAGACAAACAAGGATTTGAAGTGAAGTTATTTACTTAGCTTCCCTTAGATTTGACACATATATCAGACACCCAGGGAGGAATGAACTCAGATTTTGGTTTAGGTTATTTGGTTCAATCGCATATCAACCCTAGATGGTTATATAATACCACACCCAATTTATAAATATACGATTTGTAAGTGCAATAGTTTGTTGGTCGTTTGTTTGTTTTTTTATAATTTAAAGATAATTTGTTTGCGCACAGTTAAATGGTCTCAAGTATTTCTTTCAAGCACAAATAATCTTATTTAATATTAATCATTTGTTTGAACACAGAGAAGCGATTTCAATTATTGCTAACACTAATTGTTTTATTTGAATACCGTTAAGTGGTTTCAAGTATTGGTATTTAACACTAATAATTCGATTCAATACTATTCATTCATTTGTACACAGTTAAATGGTTTCAGGTATTACTTTGTAATACAAATTAATTCAATTTAACATCAGTCATTTGTTTGCACACTGTTAAACGGTTCCAAGGAAGGAAAATGATTAGATATTTGTATTTGACCCATAGATGGGACTCCAACAGGTATTGCCTCTCTGGATCAGAGTGGACCCAGGGTAATGGCAATGAAGAGGTATTCTACATTCCCCAAAACTCCAGAACTGGAGCCTCACCATCAAATGGTTTTATGTTATATCGAGAACACTCGTTACGGGGAGAGGTCTTACCTCTCTGTAGAGATGCTGTTGGTGTATTCTACCACTGACAGGGTTGGAAATTGAACTCAGTAATAATGGCCTGTTTGCATAGCACGCTAATTCTTGCACCACACGAAGTTCCGACGTGAGTTATTTTAGATTTGGCGCAAGACCAAATGTATGAATCACCTAGTGAGAACCGAAATCACTAATAATGCTCTGCTAAACAAGAACAATAAGAATTGTACCCTGCCATGCGCCTATGAGAGTTATTTGCCACGTCCAACTTAAATTTGGCACAAGGCCAGATATATGAGAGAGTAAGTGGGGATTGAACAAATAGTGATCTGCTAGCCAAGGTCACTAACCGCTATACCGTACGATGCATCCTCTTTGGTAAGTATTTACTAGTTGTCTTTTTAATTAGTCTACAATGTTTAGTTTTTCTTTGTTAAGCTTTTCCAACTTTTGGGTTTGGTTTCTTCTCTTAATGGCATATCAACTTTCATAGTTTATTTAATACCAAATCCATCCTTTTAGAAGAATAGTAGTGTTACTATTTAACTGATAGCTAAAGGGTGGATAAGGGGGTTCATACCTTTCAAAAGGGAATTTGTCCGAAAGTAAATGCAATAGCACGACTATAGTTCGAACTTACTTACTTCGAGGCCATAATCCAGTATTCTACCTCTTACGCCAAACATTATAGGGAAACTAAAACGAATGATAAATTATTAGTATTATCATTATTATTTGAAGATTTTTATTAGTCTTTACTTGTTCACGTGGAAAACGTCGCAATTGAGGATGAAGCCTGCTTTTGTCTGTCGTCTTTAATAAAATGTGTCAACAAGAAAATCTGCTGCCTAAATATAGAAAAACACAAACACAAACGCGCGCACTGACGCACAAACTATATATATATATATATATATATATATATATATATATATATATATATTATTGGCTCCTGTCGACGTTGAGATTAGAGCGTAGCAGCTTTTTATTGCTATTGCCTGGACGTATCAAGTAGTAATGGGGGAAGAGTATGCTCAAGTTCTCACATGCTCCCTTATTCCCAATTATTGGGGTATACCAGTGACAAGATATTTTGAAAAGTTATTTAAGTGTAGAAAAGAATGCAGGGAAAAGTGGATTCATGTTTTCCTCAAAGCATTAGTTTGAAACAGCTCTGACAAGTTCTGTTTTCCACAATGGTTAATGGCTACTATTCGTCATTCTTTATCTCTACTTATATATATATATATATATATATATACGAGGATCATTAAACGTTTCCAGACTTTTTTCGTACGGGCACTTTTATTGATAGTACACACATGAAACTCTAGTCCCCTTTGAAGTAATCTCCTCCGGCTGCAATGCACTTGTTTTACCTTTCCAACAACTTCTGGAAGGCCCCATGAACGTCTTCTTGTGTGAGCGTGTCAATGACCTTCGTCACAGCCTCTTTCATCTCCTCAATTGTCTCATAACAACAGCCTCTGAGCTTAGGGAATAACCAAAAGTCACAGGGAACAAGGTCTGGACTATAGGGAGGGTGAGGAGCTGTCTTGATGCCCATCTTAGTCAAATAGTCTGTGACAAGGATGGAGTTGTGGACTGGTGCATTGTCCTGGTGGAAATGCCACTGACCCGATTTGAAGAGTGCTGGGCTCTTCCGACGGAATCTCTTCCGGAACTCCCTTAAAACCTCAACATAGTAACCCTAACCCTAACCCTTTGGCCAATCGACTCTGGTGTATTGACTTCCTTACTCCTCCCACACCTCTCATCATCCCTCACGGACTCCCTGCCTTCCTTGAATCTCTTATGTCACTCAAAAACTGATGTTCGATTAATGCAAGATGCTCCAAAAGCAGCCTGACGCATTCCATAAGTTTCTGTGGCAATTTTTCCAAGTTTAAAACAGAATTTTATTGCATATCGTTCTTCCAAAGTGTCCTGACGTCCAGATTGCATTTTTGAAATTCACCAGCTGTTATATAGCCACATACAACTAGACAATACATATAAAAATATAAGCGGAAACATAGTCAACAATATAGACGAACTTCAATGAACGAACGGACACACTTCTTTATTAAAATATACCTCTCACTTTTTATTCTCGAAAGGGTTGATGTTGGTTGAGTGTGAGAGGTGAGTTGGAGACGGGGACAGACTGCTACATATTGGCCCAAAGTTCTTCTGACCATAGCAGCACTTCTTCCTCATTCTGGCTAGGCTGCTCAACCGTGGGTCACTGAGGGCCTAAACCCTCAGTCTGCAAGCTGATTCTCTCGCTGGTATCTTGTCTTCCAACTGACTCCAACTGCAACTGCAACTGGAACTCAAACTGACCCAAGCCGTCCGTGGCACCTGGTTATATTTTTGTTTGACGTACACCTGCTTCCTGTGGGCGTACGCATCTGCACCGAATTCAACCACGTCCACAGGTCAAGGTGATATTCCAATATCTTCGACCGGATGCACCTGCTTCGCTGTTCTTCTGCTTATTTACACAGGTGCATCTCTTGATTGACGGCTCGGTCGAGGGTCAATATGCTACACTGTGAAAATCAGGGTTTAGTAGGGTGTATTCCAAATGCTGCTGTAGCTATTCATTTGAACCTGGAAACATAGAAATTAGTCAGTCATCTTATAAGATGTATAGCAATAACATACTGAATTTTCAAGAGTCTACGACAATTTTAAATGCCTTATTGAAAGCACCCCGTACCATCATCATCATCATCATCTTGTCGTGCTGGTAGCACGGATATCCCTGGCCCTCTCTCGCCACTTTTCCTTATCGTTCATCGCCTCAGGCAGGTCTTCAGGACAACATCCTGTATCCTCACATAGTTGCTGAATGTATGTTCGTACTGGTCGTCCTGCACGGCCATGTGTGGGGGTCCACAAGAGTACATCACTTATGAGTTCGTCCTGCTTCTCCAGCAGTGTCCTGCATGTCTGGTTCGTCTAACTTGAATAGTTTTCATGATAGGAGGCAGGTGGCCGTACAGTTGGTGTCTTGTGGGGTGTTGCCGCCAGGACTTGTTCAAGATTGCTCGCAGCTTCCCGTCTAGCTTCTTCTGCAGCCGTTTTGTTAGAGTCCACGTAGTGTAACCATATAGCAGTATCGATGTGACCGCTGCCTGGAAGAAACTGCGTTTCATTTATCGGTTAGGTCTGATTTCCATATAATCGATAGCCTATTGATAGCTGTCCATGCTTTCGTTAACCTCGTGTCGATGTGTTATCGAAATCATCATGAACCAGAAATGAATATTAAGAGATTTTTTTTTCAGTTTCAGGGAATATATAGTGGGGAAGTGCTTTATTCGTTTATTTGTTTATTTTGGGGGGCTTTTTTTAATTAAAAAAATATATATTTTAATTACCTTATCGCAAAATGCATTCGCATTTCCTAAATTTCTCCAAGACTCGAATTTAGTTATCCCTGAATAGAGGTAAGACCTCCAAATACACAAAAGAGAGTGTCTTGAATATGTCACTAACCTGCATCTAATGGTGAGGCACAAGTTCTAGACATCTAGGAAATGTGGAGTACTCCTTTAATATCATTACTCCCAGGTCCACTTTACTTGGAGTGGTACTTGTTAGAGCGCCATCAATAGGCCAAATAGTTCTGTTTAAGTAATATTCATATTCGATTGGACAGTGCAAAAAATTTTAAGATACAACGATCCAAAACATGTAAATATGACCGTATAATGAATACGATTCCTGAATCTCTCGGAATAAAATAATCGCAGACCAGTTGACATGCCATTAAAATCGCAATTCTGTCGTCTTTTTATTATTAAGCTTTGACTCTTAGACTTCAAGTTGCTTACATTACCTGCTGTTCATGGAGGCGTGCAGGCTTAACGGTTACCGTCTTCGGAAGTGGAATCAGCAATCCTATCTCAAATCTTGAACGAGGCTGTTTGCGTTTCACTTCACGGTAATGCCCTTAGGAAAACTAAAATTCATTCTCCCTCACCCCTGCAGAAAATAGTTGAGCAGACTGACTCTTTAGCCTTGGGACGACAACCAGATCTACGAAAAGGAAAACTGAATTCAAACCACCTGTGCTCCACGTGAAGAAATACCTTGTATAACATCCTGCCCGTGGTGAAGGAGGTTAAAATATATGCTGGATGGGGATAGAACAGAACCAGACCAAATCACTTATTTTTTCCTGCATAATTCTTGCTAAGTATAGCATTGCGTTTATCATAAAAAGCAAAAGGTTTCTCCTCTTGACGGATG
>CAUZXS010005637.1:0-15166 GCA_963585895.1 Sepioteuthis lessoniana | reverse complement strand
ACTGGAGTTTGAGTGACAGCAAGTCTCCTCAATTCTCCAGGACTCGTCTCAGTATTCTGGCCGTTCTTAGCAGTGCTGTCGTTTGGATAGTCTCTACCCATCCACCAACTTCCAAATCAGCCAGGCCCTTTAATAATCCTTTAGTTACTGTGCCTAACGCACTAATCACAATTGGCACAATCGTTACTTTCATGTTCAACAGCTTTTTTAATTCTCTAGTAAGGTCGAGGTACTTATCCTTCTTTTCACTTTCCTTCAGATTTATTCTGTGGTCCGCCGGGACAGCAAAATCGACAATTTTGCAGATTCTCTTTATTAATATTATTATTATTATTTATAAAACAGAATGTAAATTTCTTTATCTCGTTCTTAGTTTTTTTTTCCTTTTCCCTTTCTTCGCTTTCAGATTTTATATTATTCTTATGTAGAAAAATAAACATTTACCACACGATTCAATTCACGATTAACTGTGTGATTAATGTAGTTTTGGTCATCTTCTTTTTTATATTTCACAGTTTTACAAATTGCTTTTTTTTTTCTATTTATCTTCACTTTGTCTTGATCATCAATAAAATTTGAAAAATTTCGCTTTCCGAGAAATTTGAATAAACTTCGGGCGAATGAGTAATCCATATAATTTTGCAGGTGGATTTATTATATAAGAAATCTCCCTATCTCTTCCAGTTCGCACAACAAGCGAAATGTTTTCCAATATTTTATTTACGTTTTCACGAGAAAGATGGCCGTCGACTAAAGTTGAAATACATCGTTGGCGCCTTTTTTTATCCGATCGTGTGATTATCTGGTGACAGTTTTTAGGTGAAATCAATTAAAGCGTTTGCAGCTAATAAGACGCATGATCAGAGATTGGGTCTTAGTGCAATTGGACTACTATCAAGGATACAAAGAAAGAAAGAAAGAAAAAGAGCTCTTCTTAGCTTTCCTTCCCTTCTAGGATAATGACGAGATTACATTTGTCTTTTCAAAGTTAATGAAGTATAATTGGCTTGGTTTGGTTTTATGGCAGATCAACCATTGTAGGTTATTAATGCCAAATTCATTTTTAAATATATTAACAGTTCTATTTCAAACAATACAATTGAGTATAAGTATAGTTTTTTGTTTTCACACAGTTAAATGTCAAAACAGCTCTATTTCAAATAATTCAGTTCAGCGTAAGTACAGTTTCAATGTCAAAAACAGTTCTATTTCAAACAATTCAGGTTAGCATAGAAAAACAGTTCCATTTCTAACAATTTAGTTTAGCATGAGTACACAGTTTAAATGTCAAAACAGTTCTATTTTAAACAATTCAGTTCAGTATAAGTACGCAGAATAAATGTCAAAACAGTTCTATTTCAAATAATTCAGTTTCGCATAAGTAAACAGTTTCAATGTCAAAAAACTGTTTTGTTTCAAACAATTCCGTTTAGCATGAGTACACAGTTTCAATGTCAAAAACAGTTCTATTTCAAACAATTCAGTTCAACCTAAGTACAGTTTCAATGTCAAAAACAGTTCTACTTCAAACAATTCGGTTTAGCATAAGTACACAGTGTAAATGTCAAAACAGTTCTACTTCCAACAATTCAGTTTAGCATAAGTACACAGTTTAGATCTATTTTTAAGTCAATTGTTTGTCGGTAATCTTATTTTTAAATGAGTCAGAGCTCATTTATTTGCACATAGATGAGTCCATGTCTTCTTACACGAATACTTCTACTGAACTTTAATTTGTTTGCACTCAAACAGTTCCAAATATTGCCATCCAACATCAATAGTTTGGTTTTGTTTTTGTTTTTTTGCACACGGCTAAATGGTTTCAAGCATCGCTTTGTAATACTAACCTTTCAGTTTAGGCACACAGTTAAAGAGTTTCAAGTATTGCTAATCAACACTAATAATTCTGTTCAACATTACGTCTTCGTTTGTACACAGTTAAAGTGTCCCAAGTATTGCCATGAATCGCTAACAATTTGATTCAAGTCATTTGTTTGCACACAGTTTAAATGTCAAACAGTTCTATTTGACCCATGGATGGAACCCTATCAGGAGCTACCACTCCGGGTTAGAGTGGACACGGGAACAATAGCAATGAAGGGGTATTCCATAATCCCCAAAGCTCAAGGACTGGAACCTCACCATCAAATTGTTTATAGTTAACACATATACATTTGCCCACTTGCCTGGGGCTCTAGAATACACCGACTGCATCTCTGCAAACGGGTAAGACTCCCCAAACGAGTGTCCTAGATATGACACTAAACAATCTGATAGTGAGTTTCCAGTAATACAGGAGCTTTGGGGAATGCGTAGTACCCCAGGTTCACTCGTGCTCGGAGTGGTAGCACCTGATAGGGTCCATTCTTGTGGGTTAGATAGAATTAAACCGTGTTCTTATGTCAAATTGAATTGCTTGAAATAGGACTGTTTTGACATTGAAAGTCCGTACTTATGCTAAACTGAATTGTTTGAAATAAAAATGTTTTTACATTTAACTTTGTATATTGCCAGTCGGCTGAGGCTGCAGAATACACCGATTACTTCTCTGAAGAGGGGTATGACTCCCCTAAAGAGTGTCCTGGATAGGATACTAAACAATCTAATGGTGAAGTCACAGTAATGCTGAAGCTATAGGAAATGCGGAGTACCCCCCTTTATTGCCATCGTTCCGGAGTGGTAGCACCTGATAGGGTCCTATCTAGGGTCAAATAGAAGTAAACCGTTTACTTAAACTAAGCTGAATTGTTTGAAATAGAACTGTTTTGACACCTAACTATATGTAAACAAAAAACAATACTTATGCTAAACTGAATTGTTTGAAACAGAACTGTTTTATATATAAAAATGTATTTGGCATTAAATGATCTACAATGGTTGATCTGCAATAAAACCAAATCAAACTAAAACAAATATATATATATATATATGTGTGTGTGTGTGTGTGTGTGTGTGTGTGTGTGTGTAAGTGTGTGTGTGTTTTAGAATAGCGTAGCCGTAGACATAGAATCAACCTTGGTCAAATAATCGCATGGCTGAGAAACTGACAGTCACCAAGCATCGTTGACTGTTTACCTTAACATATATATATATATATATATATATATATATACTCAATCACTGATATTGATCACGATTTGTTTATAAATATGACTAAAAATATCTATTTATCTATCCATATCCTCTTATATATATATATATATATATATGTGTGTGTGTGTGTGTGTGTGTGTGTGTGTGTGTGTGTGTGTGTGAAGGGTGCTGAAAAGTCCTCGACCAAACCACACGCACCCGTCATAATATAGTTGATGCTCTTTTCGTTGGACTCTTGCCTGACTTAGGAGGCAACAGACATAGCTGCATGTTTACGGCGGAAAAAGTGTTCTTTGAAATCAAAGACATCCACAAAATCAATGAAACGTCTTCTTTATAACGATGGAATTTGACTTCCGGTAACAGTGGCTATGTTTTTTGTTTGTTTGGTTTTTTTTGGGGGGGATTGTTGTTTTTTTTTTTTCTGTTCCTAATTTGTGTCTATTCTATTTTGGGTCCCCAGTTTTCTGCTCCCCACTCGAATCCTCATCCATGCCAAAAAATGACTTTTGAAGAGTTCTTAAGATTGGATCCTCTCCAAATATTCTATTACCGTAAGAAGCAATAATTTGTGTGCAAGAAATAAAAGAGATAAGTCATTCAAAAACTGCTGAGATGAGGATAATTTGATACATTTATAGATATGGCAGTGTGTAAATTGAACATTCACTCATAAGCGTATTTATAGCTCGCATAAATTCATTGGCAACACGGAATGCTTACAAATGATATACAAATATGACTGGCTATTGTCAAGATTGAGACGGCTGGTAAAGAGAGTCTAAAAGTTTGCAATATTTTGGTTAAGGCGAGGTAGGTACCGCTATAATTGGTGGTATTGTTGTTAGTGGTGCGCTGACATGATTTGTATTGCTTCGCTCAGTGTATGAAAACGTAATCCTCGTAGCGGAGTGGCTAACGTACTGGACTGCGACAACGTTGTTAGCGGGTTCGAGCTCCAGTCTTAGGTAGTTACTGAAGGAGCTTACACAGCCCTCTCTTAATTAACAATAAGAGTAGGAGCATTTTGATGGACAATTAAATTTAATTACGAGGGAAAGATTTTCCCATATACTTATACAACCTCTCTCTGGCCTAGTCTGATAGGGCTGCAGAGGGTAAAGACTCCCACGCCTGGTTTCCTGGATATGACACTAAACAATCTGATGGTGAGGCTCCTGTAATGCTGGATACCTGGGGTATGCGGAGTACCCTTTTATTGCCATCGCTCTCAGGTCCATTCTGGCCTCTAGTGTTAGGACCTAATAGGATCCTATCTATGGGTTAAATAGAACCAAACATTGTACTTATGCTAAATGTAATTGCTTGAAATACAGTTGTTTATATGTATAAAATGGATTTGGCATTAAATAACCTAAAATGGTTGGTATGCCATAAAACTAAACTATACCAAACCAACCGTTCTCTTGATTGTATTATAGCAAACGTGATAAGAAGAAAAACAGCTTTTTGAAAAAAAAAAAAACTGCCCAAGTAAATAAGCTTGTTTGGTTTGGTTTGGTTTGGTTTTATAGCATTTCAACCATTATAGGTTATTTAATGCCAAATCCTCTTTATACATATATATCAAATATAGATGACTTGGTTGGGTTTGGTTTTATGGCCTTTCAACCGTTATAGGTTATTTAATGCCAAATCTCTTTTTATACATATATATCAAATATATATAATTTAGTTTGGTTTGGTTTTATGGCATTTCAAACATTATAGGTTATTTAATGTAAAATCCTCTTTATACATATATATTAAATATATATGATTTGGTTTGGTTTGGTTTTATGGCATATCAACCATTATAGGTTATTTAATGCCAAATTCTCTTTATACATATATATTGAATATATAGTATTTGGTTTGTTTTGGTTTTATAGCATTTCAAACATTATAGGTTATTTAATGCCAAATCCAATTTTTACACAAATAAACATTTCTATTTCAAACAATTCAGTTTAGCATAAGTACAGATTTTTACACAGAATTAAATGTCAAAACAGTTCTATTTCAAAAAATTCAATTTAGCATAAGTGTACTGTTTAGTTCTATTCAACCCATAGATAGGACCCTATCAGGTGCTACCAGTATGGGCCAGAGGGGACCTGGCAATAAAGAGGTCCTCTGCATTCTCCAAAGTTTCAACATTCCTGGAGCCTCACTAGCAGATTGTTTAGTGTCATATTCAGGACACTCGTTGAAGGAGTCTTAACCCTCTGCAGACATGCAGTCAGTGTATTCCACAGCCTCAGCCAACCAAGCCAAAGCTAATTATAGGAGAGTCGTTCACCCAGGTGCTCACTCATCTTCTCGCTAAATCGGATCTTCTCAGGGGTGAACAAGTTTTTGATGTTTATGTAAGGTAGGTATGGGAGTGTGGTTTGCCCAAGTGCTCACATTACTTTAGATTTTGATGCTCTAATTCAGGGATCGACTTGCTTTTGGTGGTTCCGCAAGACTGACCAGATTAGAATTTTTTGTAGGGTGGGTCATGTGAACAGGAGCAAATAAAAAATAATCACACAAAGTAATTATATTCAGCGGGGCCCTAAAGATGTCGATCGTAAGACCCACTCCACTAAAACGAGTGTCCGGAATATGAAACTAAATTGCATTCGATGGTGAGGCTCTTGTTTAGAAGCTTTACAAAGAGTGGAATCAGCCCTTTCGTTACTATTACTCCCAGATCCAGTCTGATCCACCGTGGAAGTCCCTGTTGGTGTCCCATCCATGAATCAATTAGGTCTGTTTAAAAATTATTAGTATTAGACAGGAATACTTGGAACCAAATAACTATGTGCAAATAAATTATTATTAAAAGACTAATTACTTAAAATCACAACGGCGTATGAATTAATTTCGGTTTCTTTGTTCTAATGGCATATCAACCAAAGTGGGTTATTTAATGCCAAAGCCGTCATTGTAGAAGGACAGCAGTGGAGTTATTTAACGCCATACCTGGGTATTTTGTGAGAGAATTAATCCGAATGTGAACACAATAGCTCGACAGGAGTTCGAACTCGCTAACTATGTTATTGCAGCCCAGCACCTTAGCCACTACGCCACAAGGACCTACCCACCCGGTGTATAAATTATCAATATCAGATAGGAATACCTGAAACAATATAACTGTATAAAACTTATTTGTATTAAAAATACTTACTAGTGGCTAGAATTGTTCCCAAATAGTTTTTATCATTAGTTACTTAAAATCGGGTAATTGCGGAGAGGAATCCCCGTAGCGTAGTGTTTGACGTAGTGAACTGCAGCCTCTTAGTAAGTGGGTTCGAATTCCAGTCGAGCTGTTATGTTACCTTTCGAAAAAATAGCCTTTGGAAAGGTATAAGTCTCCTAATCCACCCAGCTATCGGTTTAATTGTACCACTACTGTTCTTCTACAAGGATGGCTTCGGCATTAAATAACCCACAGAGGTCGATATGCCATTAAACAAAAGAAACCAAGCCAATTTGTATTACTCTTCAATTGTATTTTATCGTATTATTGATAACTCACAATTTATATCCTCAGCTAAAGGTTAAAATGTACCACGACTGTTCTTCTTCTTTGGCATTAAAAAACCCACAAAGATTGCTATGCCATTTAACAAAAGAAAACCGAAAACGTATAATTTAATTGCTTGCAAAAATAAAAAGACTCTCTTCGGCATTAAATAACCCAGCAAAGGTTGACATGCCATAAACCTAAAAAAACAATCATACGAGGATCATTAAATAAGTTTCCAGACTTTTTTCGTATGGGCACTTTTATTGATAGTATACACATGAAACTCTAGTCCCCTTCGAAGTAATCTCCTCCGGCTACAATGCACTTGTTGTACCGTTCAAACAACTTCTCGAAGGCCCCATGGAACTCCTCTTGTGTGAGCATGTCAATGACCTTCGTCACAGCCTCTTTCCTCTTCTCAATTGTCTCATAACGACAGCCTCTGAGCTTAAGGAATAACCAAAAGTCACAGGAAGCAAGGTCTGGACTATAGGGAGGGTAAGGAACTGTCTTGATGCCCATCTTGGTCAAATAGTCGCAAGTGACAAGGATGGAGTTGGGGACTGGTGCATTGTCCTGCTGGAAATGCCACTGACCCGATTTGAAGAGTGCTGGCCTCTTCCGACGGAATCTCTTTCTAAACACCCTTAAAGCCTCAACATAGTAACCCTAACCCTAACCCTTTCGCTAATCAAATATGGTGTATTGACTTCCTTACTCCTCCCAAACCTCTCATCATCCCTCACAGACTCCCTGCCTTCCTTGAATCTCAAAAAATGCCACTCAAAAACTGATGTTCGATTCATGCAAGATAGTCGAAAAGCAGTGTGAAGCATTCCATACGTTTCTGTGGCATTTTTTTTCCAAGTTTAAAACAGAATTTTATTGCATATCTTTCTTCTAAAGTGTCCTCACATCCAGATGGCATTTTCGAAATTCACCAGCTGTGACAATCAGGCTTTAGTAGGGCGTATTCCAATTGCTTCTGTAGCTGTTGATTTGAACCTGAAATCCTAAAAATTGGTCAGTCATCTCATCAGATGTATAGCAATAACATACTGAATTGCCAGGAGTCTACAACAAATTTAAATGCCTGTACAAAAAAGTCTGGAAACTTATTGAAGGCACCACGTATATCTTTATTAGGAACATATTTTTATATAAAAGTTTCTTCTGGGTGCAGTAAATAAGCTTATCAAATTGATGGTGGTGGGTTAAGTGGGTTAGGTTTAAGGCATATCAACCCTTGTACGTTATTCAATGCTAAGCCCTGTTCATATATATATCAAACGTGTATGATTTGTAAAGAAAATAGTTTAAAGGAAACATTTTAAACGAAGCAGAGTTCATTTCTATGCACAGTTAAAAGGTTATATATACATGATTCGTTGAAGTGCCCGTGGTGTAATTGGAGGTGCCCGTGGTGTAATGGTTATCGTCGTAGGAAATGGACACGGCGACACGAGTTCAAATCCTGCACGAGACTGATTACATTTCACATAGCACTAATACCCTTGGGAAAGGTATGAATCCAATTATTCTCCCTCCAGTTATGGGTAAATAGTAGGGCAAACTAGGTTCTTCAGCCTTGGTGAGGCAACTAGTCTAGGAGAAGGAAAACTCTGAATTGAAACCTGTTAAACTCCGCTTAAAAATTGACCTTGTGTCATATCCTGCCCGGGTGGAGGAGTTGGTAAATATATATATATATATATATATATATATATATATGATTTGTAAGCGAGTAGTTTTTTATGTATATTTATCTTTAAATGAATTAGATCTAATCTGTTTGCTCAGAATTTAGTATTCTATTGTTTGCACACAGTTAAATAGGTTCAAGTATTACTGTTCAATACTAATCATTCCATTCAACATTTCTTATTCGTTTCACACAGTTAAATGGTTTCAAGTATTGCTATGAAACACTAACAATTCTTACCGACATCAATCATTTGTTTGCACACAGTTCTGTTTGACCCATAGATGGTGTTGTATAGCCATGAACAACTATACATACACATATGCAGATGCATGCAAAATCATAACAACGACACAATAAAGACGAGCGACACAGTTCTTTAGAAAAATATACCGCTCACTTTATTTGAAAGGGTTACAAAAGGTTTTACTGTGTGAGAGGTGAGTTGGAGTCTGTACAGAACTGCAACATATTGATTCCCACTCTTATGGCCATAACAGCGTTTCTTTCCCGTTCTCCTGGACTGCTCAACCGGGGGTCAGGGGGCCCAGCCGCTCTGGGACATGTTCCTCATTCCAGCATCTTCTCTTCATTTCTGACTTCCTATCTTCACCCGGTTTATATAATTGTTCCTCGCCCACCTTCTTGTGGGCGTCACAAATCGCACTCAATTCAACCTGTCCACGGTCAAGGTTATATCCTGATATTCCTCGACCGGATGCACCTGTTATTTACACAGGTGCATTTCCTATTTTGACAGCATGGCCGGGGTCAATATGTTACAATGGGACCCAATCAGGTACTTCCACTCCGAGTCAGAGTGAACCAGGGAGTGATTAGAATAAAAAGTTGCTCCATATTCCCCAAAACATGAGCTTCGCCGTCAGATGCAGTTTAGTGTCATATCCAAGAAACCCGTTGGTGGGGGACTTACTCCTCTGAAGAGCTGCAGTCGGCGTATTCTACAGCCTCTACCGACTGGGCCGACTAAATTAATGAGTCTGTTGGGAATTTTTTTTAAATTAAATTAAATTAAAATAATTATTAAAATATACAGAAAGTCCCAGATGCCTCTGACGGAAGTAAGAGCGACGCACACGCAAAGAAAAGAGACCGTCCCGACAAAAGGAAAAATCTCATTTCTTTCAGTTGTGACCAGCGGAGTGACAACATCTAAATCTCCCTTACTGCTAGTGGAAGGCCATGTGGACACTCTAAAGCGCCACGTTGGCTAACCTTTCACTAGTAGCAACCGTCTCGGTTAACAGTATGCCAAAATATAAAAAGTATCAAAATGGACCAATCGAACTACGAATTAAAACACTGGACTTGGACAAACTCCCAAAAGCGACTAACATCTCGCTAAAGCTTTATATACCGAATACGTTGTTAAAGCTTTAAATACCGCATAAGGACACATATATACCCAAGGATCGACTAACACATTTTTAACACGTTGGCTGGGGGATACAACCATTTCAATTGTATTCAGGGAGAATTTCCTCACTCATTGAATGGTTGTTGAACCCAGGAATAAAAGAAACATATAAAAAAAACGTCTTCGTCTCGTATCTGTTACTATCTTTTTTCATATAATTCTTTTACAGACTTCTTATCCAAGGAGTTACACCAACAAGCAAGACAACGTGGGGTAAAAATAGAATAACCTCAGAATGGAGTCAGATAGCAAACGGCAAAACAGCTTGTCCTCAGACCCCATAAGTCTGGATCAAACCATTTGACAGTAAATTGAGGACAAATAAACATCTATTAATCATCAAAATAGATTTTCTATTTGATCAATTGGCGTTTCTGTTTGTGTATGTGTATTCACTCCTCCCGCGCTCGCGCGTGTGTGTGTGTGAGGGGGTGAGTTGTAATGGAGTACCCTCACCCACCACAAACGACCTTAATGTCTGGTTAGTTGGTTGGTCGTTTGGTTGGTTGTTTAATAACGTATCAACCTTCTTGGATTATTTAATGCCAATGCCATCCTTCTAGAACTGTAGTGGCCTGTTTAATCTATAGCTGAGAGGATAGGGGGTTCTCTGTTGGCCGTCACCGAGACGGAGAGGTCAATAGGTCATTCGTATGAACTTTCGTTGTTCTTGGGTTTAAGTCAGTCAGGCGAGATTTTAGCACATTCAAAACGGATCAATTAGTACCGGGATAGCGACGAGTGAAGACATATTTTGGGAGCCAAAAAAATGGCGTCTCCCCCATCGGAGGAAGGGACGGCGTTTTATAGAAGATAAAACTTTCCTGCCTCGATGTAAAAAAAAAACAACACTCCACAAGTTTTTATATCCTAAATAAAACTTAGGCTGTTGTTTTTGGAGAGGGGAAGGGTTTCGTAATTACGTATCTGTCTTACTTCCGGATTAGGAAAACCTCTCATCATTTCTTCCCTTTTGACAAATTTTCTAGAACCCTCAAGAGTAGAGAAAATAAAAATGACCTCGCCGAATTGACCTGAGTACAGTAAGCTAAGACAGTCTGAGTTCTCTTTATACAAGCCGTCATTTTGGAAGCTGCACATGTATTGATACACACACATGCACACACACATACACACACACACACACACACACTTTAGCGCGAAGTTAAACAAGCAGCTTCGTGTAGGGTTTGAACTCGAGTCGTTAATTTCACTTCCTACGACTAAAAATACTTCTTTAATATGCAAATGAATAGTAGTCTAAATTATTCGTTTTATCTACTATGTAACTCATTTGCATTACGATTTACTTATACTAATGACATCTGTCTGTCTGTCATTGGATATCGGTATAAGTGCATGTTCTAGTTTCTTCTTTCTTTCTTTCTTTCTTTCTTTTTTATTTATTTATTTTTTTTCATCGCAGGTAATTACTCTCATCTTGCCGATATTCATCACTGATCCTCTTTACAGTAATCAATGTCTGCTTCTGGTTTTAAATACTTGAATCATTCATACACGCATGCGCAAATTTGCGCCATGACCTCAACAGTCAGATTATTTATTTTTCTTTTCTCGGCTTTAGATTTACTCCAAAGCAAAGGCAATATATATATATGTGTGTGTGTGTGTGTGTGTGTGTGTGTGTGTGTGTGTGTGTGTGTGTGTGTGTATCAGTCAAAAATTAACTAACCCTTTTTTTCTACAATTGTATTTTTAGTTACAGAGTTTCAATGCAATAGAGTTTGGTAATAAATAATACCTAATAATATCCATTTTGATTCTATAATATTCTTCTAGAAATAATAAAACCTCGTTAGGTTTGGTTTCATTGTTTGATGGCATATCAACCTTCGATGGTTATTTAATGCCGAAGCCATTCTTGTCGAGAAACAGCAGTGATGCTATTTAACCCATTGCTGGAGGGATATGGGGGGGGTTCATACCTCTTCCAGAAGTATTAATCCGAAAGTGAACTTAATGGCACGTCTGGAGTTCGAACTCGCTTACTACGACGTTGCAATCCAGCACGTTAGCCACTACACAAAGGGGACCTCCCCACCCCCTCAAAAAAACCTGCTTTATTTTCTTTGAAGAAAATTAATGATTTATTGAATAATTGTTAGGGTGTGCTCATTTATAGCCGATACGATATATGATACCAAGTTTGGCACAAGGACACTTATTCGTGGGCGATATGTTTATGATATCTGGTTTAGCACAAGACCGCTTATTTATGAACGATAATGTATATGATGACTAATTTAGCTCAAGGCCATTTATTTATGGGTGATACTAAATATGACACATAGTTTAGCAAAAGAACTTTCCTGCCTGCAAGAGTTATTTATGGGCTATACTGAATACGATATCTAGTTTAGCATAAGGTCACTTATTAATGAGCGATGACATCTAGTTTAGCATAAGGCTACTTATTTAGAGGCAACCAGTATATCATCTCCCTGTCTCTGTCTCTCGTTAAATAGCGACTGGATGTTTGGCTTGGTTTAGCTTGGTTGTGTTTTTGGCATATCAACCCTTGGTTATTTAATGTCAGATACTTTATATATATATGAGTTATCAGTGAATAGTTTGTACGTAACAAATTTGAATGAATCAAAATTCATTTGTTTGCACACAGTTATATGGTTTCAAGTATCATTATCTAACACTAATAATTCTATTCAATATTAGTTTATTTGCACACAGACTAATCATTTCTTTGCTCACAGTTAAATGGTTTCAAGTTGGTTGGTCGGTTGGTAGGGTTTTATAGCATATCAATCTCTGTGGGTTATTTAATACCAAATCCTCTTTATACATATATTGAATATATATGATTTATAAATGAATACTTTGTAGTCAACATTTTTAAACCACCTTGAGCTCATTTGCTTGCACATAGTTCAATTGTTTTATGTATCACTATATAACACTAAAATTCAATTCAATATCAGTTACTTGTTTGCATATAGTTAAATGGTTAAACAGTTCTTTTTCGTCCATGGATCGGACCCTAACAGGTATGACCACTCCGGATCTGAGTGGACCTGGGAGTAATGGTATTGAAGGGTATTTCAGATGTAGTTTAGTTTTCTGGATATGACACGTGTTCTATTCGACCCATAGATGGGACCCTGGCATGTGCTACCACTCTGATCAGAATAGACCTGGTGTTACCTTTGACAGCCGGTGAGTGAGGATTTCGTAAACGACATATACACCTGTGTCTTAAGGTAAACAAAAGACAGAGGAAATGCCATGTGAATTGCGTGGGTGATTCACGTGAATAAGTGCCAGTAGGGAAAATGTGCGGGTATCAGAAATATATCATTACTGGCTTTGTATCAGGTTCCCCTGAAAGAAGACGAAGAAGCAAGGCTCTGAATATGTGTATCACATGGTGGCGACAATCATAGCAGTCCGACCCTCTCTCTCTCTCTCTCTCTCTCACACACACACACACACACACACACAGACAACCATCACGACGTTTCGAATATAGGAGATTATATTTTTTTTAATATTGTTGTTACTTCACCTCCGCTATATAGCACTGGGAGTAATAGCCATGAAGGGCTATTCCGCGTTTGCCAAAGCTTCTGGACTAACGCCTCATATCAGTTTAGAATCACGTATTCTACAGCCCCGGCCGATTGGGCCCCAACCGGATGTGCTCACAACAAAAGCAAAAAGTCAAATTACTATAAATAGAATTACCAACATAAGGACAGCTGATTGGTCAACTGAAGAACTTTGGTTTATAAAGGAGATTTAAAATAAATAAAAAAAATGTCTCGTATTACAAGCAGCGTCTGCAACGGCATTATCTCAAATTTAAAAAAAAATCAAACAATCAGATACCAGAGGTCACGTTATAAAATTTTTGATGATATTAACTTGAAATTACAGAGAAAAGATTTTTTAAAAAAACCCTCAAAATCCCCAAATTCATTTGAATATTAGCCTAGTGACCCTCACAAACTCCAACAGAACGCACCCTTACCCTGACAGAGCAACCACCGTCTTGCATAGAACCCTGTGGTCACCTCCACGATTCGATCATCTGATTCAAATGAGTTGAAAACGTAACACTTTCAACAGACAACTTGAAGCCAATCCAATAGCTCAATTAGGTTATCTGCCCTTGTCTGCAGGGTGAATTTTTCGAACGTAGCTAGGAAGTGGCAAACGTAGAGACCATAGGAAAAAGGTGTGAATATAGTTCACTTTCTATCAATATGCAGTAAGTTCGTGTACACCCTCTTAAGAGAATCGGGGCCTTTTGTCACTAGCATATGCACAATGTTAGTTTACATCGTCAGTATTATCCATAAATACAGCAAATAGATTGGTTGGTTGGTTGGTTGGTTTTATGGTAGGTCAACTCTTGTTGGGTTAGTTAACGCTAAATTCAGAGTATTTTCTTCTACCAGTTATATGATTTCAAGTAAAGTAAAAATAAAAGTTGGTGACCTTAGTCAAGGGTGACCCGAAGGCTCCCTTTTTCAATAGCTACTAAACCGAGGCGTACGGTAGAGTGCTACTCCATTCCCTGGATTGCTCCACTTTACCCTTAATCCTTACCTTATAACGCTGAATGTTAAGCAAGGAGGCATCAAGTACCATTTTTTGAGTCTTTGCTATGACTTAACCTGGGATTGAACCCCGGTCTTCCGGACCATTGGTGAACATTAGGCCAATGGTAAGTAGCTGTTTATATTTATTCATGAACTATTGCTACAAGTGAATATTTATAGTCAATTATAGTTTCATGTAAGTTTTCCTATTGAATAACACAAACGAGGCTGGCAGAAGTGAGTCCCTTTCGTGCAATGGCTAAAGTGATAGATTGAGGACTCCAAGAAAACGGGTTCAAACTCCAGTCGCACTATTACGTTCATTTTTGGAAAAGGCATGAACCTCCTAATGCATCCGTCAACTATGGGTTAAATAGAATCCTTGCTGTTCTTCTTCTACAAATGTGGCTTCGGCATTAAATAACCCACAAATGTTGATATACCATAAAACAAAGAAACCTAACCAAATCTGTTTTATGTCACTGCAAAAAATTTTTTTGAATTAGCCATCCGATGGAACAACAGTTTTTATCCCAAGATAAAACGAAATTATTTTTCAACTGTCTGCATTCAAATATATATATATATATATATATATATATATATATATATATATATATATATATATATATATATCAAGTAAATAAGGACTGTAAATATCTAAAGAATGAATGCTCAATGTACGGCTATTTAATGCAAGATATACTTGCAGAACAATATATATATATATATATATATATATATATATATATATATATATATATATATTCGAGGATCATTAAATAAGTTTCCAGACTTTTTTTCATATGGGCACTTTTATTGATAGTACACACATG
>CAUZXS010005636.1:80000-85841 GCA_963585895.1 Sepioteuthis lessoniana | reverse complement strand
TGTTAGCGTGAAGGATTCAAAAGACGATGATTGTCACTTCATTTTTTACCTTGTCCTTCAAAAGCTACTACTACTCTGAAATAGAGTGGACATGGGAGTAATGATACATACTTGTCTTCATAGTTATCAAAGCTCCGTAACTAGATCTGTACCATCGGATGCCGTTTAGAATCGTGCCTAAAACACTCTTTTGGGAGTCTTAATTCTCTTTTGGGATATATATATATATATATATATATATATATATAATCATTGTGAGCTCCGATTTCCCTGGTTCTCCTCGATTCGTTTCTATCGTCCATCACATAAAGCAAGTCATCTACATTGTGTGTCTGTATATAGTTGTTGTTAGTAGGTTCGAGCTGGACGCTCAACATCTGCTCGTCCGTGTGAAGGAGTCCACATGAGAACGTCCCTTATGAGCTCGCTCTTATTTCTCATGCAGTGTCTTCCATGACTTGTTCGTTTGATTTGAATGGTGCTTGGAAAAAAAGCTTTTATTTTATCGGATAGATCTGACTTGCATATGACAGATAGCCTATCGATAACTGGCCACGCATATTGATGTCATTTTCAGTAGACGAGACGCTGCTTCCGAGGTAGGTGAATTTGCCCACTAATTTCAAAGAGTTACCTGTTAGGTTGGAGATGTCTCTTGTTTGATTTTGATTAAAGCACATGTATTCTGTTTTGTTCACATTGACATTGAGGCTTATAGTGCCGCTGCCTTCTGCAGGCTATGCGACATGGAATTGGCTTGAGGATTGTATATACACGAACACTCTAAGAATTAATCAACAAAAAAAAACAACACTTTCCGCATTAAATAGTGTTATTTCATGCTTATCTGCTGTACTGAAGGCTGTAAAGTTTCAACGAACAGATTTTAATGAACTACTGGGACCAAATTGAATTCAGTGAAGACAAGGTACAAAATGAACAGACAATCATCGTCCGGCACGCTAACCACTGCACGCAAGGTACTTTAGATTGATTAATAGATGAAATAAGCGGGAAAAGAGAAAGCTACACATACCCGAGCTTGAAGGAAGCCATTTTGTTTAATGTAATCAGTAATTCCTGTGTGATTTCGAATGTGACTCTGCCGACTTATGCGCAAATTAAATCTATTGGCGACACCGATGCACAAATATGCAATCAATCGGAGATTGAGGCTCCATTTTGACTGGTTTGCTTGAAAATGAAAATATTTAAAATACAACGAGAAAGTGCTGCCTATTACGATAGCATTGCTTACGTCACGTAATTACATCTTATATGCGTATGGAATACATGTCTTTTTAAGTAATCAGAATTTACACTTCACCGATCAGCTTGTGTACGTCAAGATATATAGGCATATAATGGCATGTATATATATATATATATATATATATATATATATATATATATATATACAAACCCCTCTCCACGATGAGGATGCGACACTGGATCTATTTGTGAGCGGGATTTAACAGGCTTGAATTCAGTGATTTTCTTCTCCTCGACCAGTTGTCACAAAATAAACCACAAACATGCTAATATATATATATATATATATATATATATATATATATATATATATATATATATTAACCACAGCTAAGTTATTATAAAGAATAAATGATATATGTTGCTCAAACAATACAAAATAGTTAGTTCAGCTTAGGCAGGGATAATATTGAATGTAGGATTATAAATTACAGCCAGTGTCGAGACTCCAGTTCTGGAAAATACTCCCAGAAATACTCAGATACGGATAGCTTTATACCTGTCAGTACCTCGTGCATGGGTCTAAGAGATCTGCTTGAAAATTCTTCTTATTGAAAATGAATACTTGAAACCATATAACAGTGTGAAAACAAAGAATTATTATCAAATAGATGTTGTTAATGTTACATAGGAATACTCGAAACAATCTAAGTCTCTGCAATTTATTTGTTTTAAAAATAGTTGATATCATTTAAATGCGATGGAACAATGAAAAAGCAATTATGACAACAATCGGATATCTACGGATGAATCAAATTTCGGCCTTAAATAACCCATGAATATTTAATATATCTTTAAACAAATATATTTTATAAAGGAAAGTGATCATTGATAGACTGCATGAGGCGTTGGTATTTTTTTTTTTTTTCATCAGCCGAACAAATCCATATTTTCATGTCAGCAATAAAAAAAAACGTATTCACTTAAATCTTGTTTGCGTTGTCTATCTTTTACTGGTCCGATTCGTGTTGATGTCTTTTGCCTAATTATGCGCACACCAACTAGTCTCTTTAAAAGTTCAATAAGTGTATATAAATTCGAAACTCTATAAGCTCTTTATTACTGGTATAAGCGAATCAGATTTCGAAAAAATATGTGTGTTTATTGCTAGGCTTGCAATTTTAAAGGAAATTGAAGTTTCCTGGTGTTCAGTTTTGCCTTTTATCGAGTTAGGTTTTGAGCTCATCTCGTCTAGAAGTTTGCTATAAGAACATAAAATATTCTAATTTCAGCTTTACGCACTTATATTTATCGTATAGGGTGTCTTAATACATTTATTGGATGTCTTAATATATTTATAGGATGTCTCAACATTCTTGGGGACAATGTGATTACTGATAACTCCACTACTTATAATATTGTGTCTTTTTTTTATTCAGATTTGAAAATAGTTTTCTATAACAGGTATTAATCCTCAATCTCAATGCTTCGGACAAGAGAGGAAAAATATTTTGCGTCATTACGGTTTTGGAGACAAGATCATTCAAGACTGTCTCGAAATAGATGCAACCCAATAATATGATAATGATTTATTACTGAAACAAGAAACTCAAAAAAAGATTGCTGCTCCTAGAAAGTGATATAATACTAATAATCAAAAAAGAAAATTGATTTGATGTCACGTGATGTATTTTTACCAAATGGCCGCCTTGCCCTTGTCTCAGTAATAAATTCTTGTCATATCAATGAGATGCATTTATGTTGAGACACCCAGTATTTTGTGTATTGACAAGCCGATATTATTATATCCAATAAATAGTAGTTGATGATTCTAAGCTTCTTGATATTAATTTTTGCCTTTATATCTTGTATCGTAGCCAAAATTGCAAATTAGAGAAAAAGAATGCAAAACCGAAAAAAAATTCATGCTGACAATGAATAATGATTGACGTGAATAATAATTGCTTGCTACTGTTAACAACTTTAATGAGTTGGATCAATGAACCACTATCACGTGGTCAGTCTGTCTTTCACCGTCGATTCATTTACATAACTCAGTGACAAATATATATATATATATATATATATATATATATATATATATATATATGATTTTAAAGATAATTATAAAGTTCGAAGATAACTATATATATATATATATATATATATATATATATTCGAATTTTTTAAATCTGTAGCCATCTACTATTCAATGTCAAATGACAGTCATCTATCGAACTGAAATCCAGGTTTTCTCAAGGGTATTTCATGGAAATTAATACAATTGTCCCCGCCAGAGATTGAAATCAGTCTGATGATTTATCAATTTATCAATCTAACTGTCCATCTATTTCATTCGGTAAATTGTAATCCATTAATATAAGAATATGTAAATCTAGTCTTTACAGTCTTCAAACCATCTCTCTCTCTCTCTCTATATATATATATATATATATATATAGATAGATAGATATATTATTCCTTCATATCTGCCTTGTTTGAATCGAATCTCTCGATTGATTCTATAAATCTAATGTTTATTTTATTTGGTCTCTTAGATCCATCTATCTGTCCATCTATCTCTCTTTATATATATATATATATATATATATATATATATATATATATATATATAATTCTGGGTATTGTCATTTATTTCTCTTTATGGTATCTATTTACATCAAATCCTTTGTGCTTTACACACACACACACATAAACGCTCACTTACACACACACGTATATATATATATATATATATATATATATATATATATATATATATATATATACCATTATATAAGCAATATAATTTGGTACTATAGCAGTTAAACTGATTCAGGTTTGAAATAGCCAAACAGGAGTTACCATGCCATAAAACAACCCAACCTTACCATCCATAATGAATATTATCCTAAATTAGAAAATATCATTTTTTATGTAAAATAATGAACATTATACAGAAAAATAATTTTAATAAACTAAATCCAACATCTTTCCTGGCAAAAGTATTTTACAAACTATTATTAACTTTTAATTTTAGTTTTCCACCCAATGTTCAACACCTTATAATAAATATTACATGATGTCTCAAAATTAAATATTTTTACGAAAAAATACGGAGGTGTGAAATTTATAGTTATGATCCTTAATTACTAAGTTCTTTCGATAATGAATTTGAAATTAAGGGTTCTCGCATAAATTAACAAAATTTATTTTGAGGCGTCGGTTTCTTGAAAATATGGCAGTAAATTTCTTTCTCATTTTTGATATCCTTGAAACCCGGCGAGAAAACGTGTCAGATAAAACCATCAAACGAAATATATGTAGCTGTGAATTTAGAGGTTTCCCTTTCATGGAGTGGTTCCCTTTCCAACTATTTACTCATATACACATTTACCAACCCCTCCACTCGGATAGGATATGACACAAGGTCAATTTTTAAGCGGAGTTTAACAGGTTTGAATTCAGAGTTTTCCTTCTCCTAGACTAGTTGCCAAAGCAAGTCTGAGGAGCCTAGTCTGCCCTACAATTTACCCATAGCTGGAGGGAGAATAATTTGATTATACCTTTCCCAAGTGCATTAGCGCTATGAGAATGCAGTCAGTCTCGTCCAGGATTTGAACTCGTGTCACCGTGTCCATTTTCTACGATGATAACCATTACACCACAGGCACCTCTTATTTACTCATATATGAGGATGAAATGGATAAATACATGTCTTTAGCGATGATCTTGGTGCAAAGTGAAAAAGCAGACAGACTCGTCCAGGTTTTGAACTTGCATTACCGAGTTCATTTCCTTGAACGTAAATCAAACCTCCAAAGGATAGTGTAATTGTAACGTTAAGCAGTTAAAAAGATCTGGACACGGTGACCCCAGTGAATATTCAGGACGAGACGGTTTGGGTTTCACTTCACGCTAATTCCCACTGGAAAGGCATGAACCCATCGTTACTCCTCCTCTTATGGATAAACAGTCGAGCAAACTGGATTCTTTAGCCTTGTTTAGTCAATTAGTCAAAGAGAAGAAAAACTCTAAGATAACCACCCTTATGTCCCATCCAGCCCGTGGCGGAGTGGGTTAGGTAAATATATAAAAAGAAAAATGAATATTTATATTTTTTCTAAGGAGATATTACTTTAGAAAAAGAAATTAAACCAAAGAAAATGAAAGATAATTTTAGTCCTAATTAATAAAATAAATCATTGACTAAATTGCTTTTAAAATATCTAAAAAAAAAAAATACTCTTAGCATTTCTGAGGCGTCCTCGTGGGTGGTGTAATGGTTAAAGAGCTGGACTGCGGAATCGTAGTATGTTCGAACTTCAGTCGCAGTATTGCGCTTACTTTCTGACAAATACCCTTAGGAAAGGTATAAACACACTTTATTCTCCCAGGAATGGGTTAAATAGTACTACTACTCTTATTCAAGAAGGGTGGCTGTAGCATTAGATAACCCCCGAAGGTTGATATACCATTAAAACATCGAAACCAAATCTTAACACTTCACCTAAGAAAATCGAATGATCAATAAATACTGCATTAACGAATCTGATTAGTCTGCCTTGCTTTCATGGCATATCAACCTTTGTGTGTTATGTAATGCCAAATCCATTTTTATACATATAA
>CAUZXS010005636.1:57500-75000 GCA_963585895.1 Sepioteuthis lessoniana | reverse complement strand
TAATACTCAGCCTAGATTTTCTACTAAAAGCGCCATTTAAAATGAAAGAAACGTTTAACTAAAAAAAAAAATGCAAAAAGCAGACGTCATTCTGCAAAAACTATAACGGATTTAAACTACGTAGATAAACTAGCGCTTCTCGTAAATAAAACTACCCAAACAGAATCTTTTCTTCTAGAGGCAGTGGCTTCCGTGTGAACACAGAATATAGTTCATGTTTTTTTATCAAGATTTTTCCTCTTCTTTTTAAATAACAAGCCTTATGGTTTTAAGCCCTGTTCACATACTGCGGTAGCAATATCTCATCTATTCATCAAAGGACAAATTAACATATTATTACGGAAGGCTCATTCACGTATATTTCGGATTTGACAAGTTCATTCTATACTTATTCCATAAAAGCAAGCAATGAAGTGTTTTGTTCTTCTGTCAAAATTATCACCAACCGCAAAATTGGAGTTGGCGGTTATGCTTAGGTCCAAAATTATACGTCTGTTTCTTTCGTCGTCTGAAATTAAACTATTTCCTTTCTTTTATCCGATTCTTATAATTCACACGAGACTATCCCCATTAACAAAAAAGAGTATTGCTGTAAATTTATTGTTATGGCTTCTCGCTTGCACCTCTTACAAAAAAACAAAAGTGAGAGTGTGTTTCTACAATAAAAATGTTCAACTATGCCCTTCTTTTTGGCTGAAACTTAGGATTATATATATATATATATATATATATATATATATATATATATATATATATATATATATATATATATATATATATATATACCCGTAAGTGTGCTTACTCGGCTGGTACGGTACAATACGCCGACTGTATCTCTGCAAAAGAGTAAACTCCGTTCAACAAGTATCAGGGTTATGATATTAGACCATTTGATCATGAGGCTCCAGTTAATGGAATGTGGGGGACATCTTCGTTGGCATTACTCCCAGATTCACTCTAATCCGGTGTGGTTGTTCCTCTTCGTTCACATCGATGGGTCAAATAGAGCTGTTCGACTATTTATTGGAGTGCAAACAAATGATTGAATAATCAATATTAGAGAGCAATACTTGAAATCATTCTACTGTGAGCAAACAATAAATATCAATCCTTGAAACTATTTAACTGTGTGCAAACAATATGTAACCATATTGAAAAACCATTTAACTTGGTACAAATAAATGAACTCTGACTCGTTTAAAAATAATTTTACCAACAAATTATTAGCTTGGAAATTATATATATATATATATATATATATATATATATATATATATATATATATATATATCAGTTGACACTATCTCACTTTGTGGTTTGTGGCAGATCAAATGGGGTATAATTTGTAGAGTGCTCAATATCTGTGATAGAGTAATTATATAATGATAGTGAGTAAATATATATTAGTTTTTATAAATATTTTATCATATTTACCAACCCCTTCGCTCGGGCAGGATATGTCATAAGGTCAATTTTTAAGCGGAGTTTAACAGGTTTGAATTCAGAGTTTTCCTTCTCCTAGACTAAATATACATTTTATGGCATTATAGATTCAAATATTGCATGGTATTAAATATATGAAAGACTAATAGATATTTACTTTATATATATATACATATATATATATATATATATATATATATATATATATATATTTAATCCCAGGTCGAGTCACATAAAAGTCACAAAAATGGTACTTCATGCCGCCTTGCTTAACACTCAGCATTATAAAGTTAGGATCAAGGGTAAAGGAGCAATCCATGGAAAGAATTAGTGCCGTCCCCTACATCTCGGTGTAGTAGCTATTGAAAAAGGAACCTTCGACAAAGATCGCGAACTTTACTCATAAATATAAATATATAAACAGGACTTATCATTAAATAACTATCAGGGTTTGATATGCCACTAAACAAAATAACCAAACCAGACCAAAGCCGAACCCAAAGTTGCCTACATTAATATTAAAGTCGAATCGTTATTCCATCAGTACTGAGCGATTTTACTTAAAGCTTACTAAATACCAGAAGGTTTTTCTAAATAGCTCTCGTGCCAATTCATCCTCTTGTCTCTAATTTGAGAATATCATTTATTTATAAGGTACATTTTCTACGCTTCCACCGCTCCATATACTCCTTTCACCGTCAACGAAATCTGGCGTGTTGTTTTAAGAAGGGAGTTGAAAGCCAATGTATCAACAAACGCACAAGAACACGCACATACGCATGCGCACTCGAATAATATTCGGCGTAACAAGACGAGCGTGCATGCGAGGCGGCCAGAGCATGCATGGAGCTTGTCTGAAGCAATTAGCAAAATATCTGCTTGGGGAAAAAATAGAAAATGAAGATAAATGACCAAAAGAAGAGCTGCTGTAGTGGAGAGTAATGGATGGCTGAGTCTGGAGGATCACGCATTAGCTAATACTGATAGGCCTAGACACGGCAGGTTCTAGCATATAGAATTATATAATTATAGATAGATAGATTTGAACTGACTGAGAGAGACGATTCGATATATATATATATATATATATATATATATATATATAAGAAGAGATTGAGCGAGAGAGAGGGAGAGAGAGAAAGAGAAAGAGAAGTAGAGGGAAAAAGAGACAGACCGACCGATAGACAGACAGACAGATACACAGAGAAATCAGATGTGTGCTTACAGGTGGTGCTCGAAAAATATATCTTTTTCATTTAAAATCTAAATTTGAGTGGAAAGGTCTGCAGACGTTTGTAATTTCTACAACGGAGTAAAGAGGTCTATACGTCTAGACGAAGTCTGGTCGATTTATTCACAATTTCCGATACTATCAGTTTTTTTTTACAATATTGTGCAACTAGAGCACCCTACATATTCTAACTTGACTCCATGGTATATTTTCTTTTTGCAAAATTTAAAGTTTAACACAAGTAGGTTATTTTGTAGATCAAAGGATGTTTTAAAACAGTGATGTTGAAGCTTCTCCCCTTATCAAAATAAAAGTTTCAGAGATGTTTTAATTCATGAAAAACTCACGGGAATGAGTGCATTAGATTCTAAGGAGGACTTTTTGAAGTTGAATTCATTATTCATTCCTTTTTTTTAAATACTTCTTCCTTGTCGAATTTTTAAACTCATCACCGAGATTGGATTTACAATAAAGAAGTCTTGATAGATAAGGTCAGACTATGATTGATAGATCGATAGTTAGATAGTTACATAGACTCATGAAACCCAAGAAACAGATACTTAACAAATGATTAGTCAGGCAAGAGGACAAATATTTAAGAATTAGATGAGATTTACATATCATAATATCAAATGAGTCACTAAACATCTTATTGGGAATAAGGCTTTTCAAATTAATACACAAATAACATCTCTCTCTCTCTCTCTCTCTCTCTCTCTCTCTCTCTCTCTCTCTCTCTCTCACACACACACACACACACACACACACACACACACACACACACAACTAAACGTTCACTAAGACGTTGGCTAAAAATAACACTCGTTTTCTAAATGCTCAAGGCTCAAGAAATCCTTGTAAAATGACACTCGACAGATGTTTATTGAAAATATTAAGTTCACTAACGTGCACGAGAGAGAGAGAGAGAGAGAGAGAGAGAGAGAGAGAGAGAGAGAGAGAGAGAGAGAGTGACCTGGATGACCAGTATTCGTTAGTAGAGGGTCACTTGTATTAACCGCTGGCACAGTATGATCAGCAATAATTGGATCAGCAATCATTGGAAGATTTTTGTAGCGACGCCCATGTAACCCTTGACACGCTGGGAAGATAAGTCAGGGTTAAGCCTGGCTTTGATCTATAGCTGGCGCTATACGATCATTATTATTTGATTGGATTCTAAAAAATATTTTGTATTTACCTCAGAAAATGTGTTACTGCTAGATGTCATTTGTCTATCCTATATATCAACAGACATTTACAATTTGTGCGTGTCACCCCGGTTGAGCTACAAAATTCAAAAAATAATCAAAAAAATGTTTATTTTAATTTCAAGAAATAATTAATAGATATTTTTCTAAAAAGTAATCAGTGTTATCTTCAGGTTCTCAACAATTAGGTAAGGTTGGTTGGGTTAGGTTTCATAATATATCAACCATTGTAGGTTATTCAATGCCAAACCCTCTTCATAGATATATAAGTAAATAGGCGACCGTTGTCGAGGGCGATATTAGGCTCCCTTTTCATAGCTACTACACCAACGTGTAGGGGAAGGTGCTACTCCTTTCCCTGGATTGCTCCACTTTACCCTTGATATGTACCTTATATTGCTGAGTGTTAAGCAAGGAGGTATCGAGTATCATTTTTAAAGTCTTTGGTAAGACGCTCCCTGGGACTGAACCCATGTCTCCCGGACCATTTGCGAATAATCTACCCACTAGGTCAATGAGCTGGTTATTTATATATATATATATATATATATATATATATATATATATATATATATATATATATATATATATATATATATATATATATATATATATAATTAATTGTAAACACAATTTTTTAATAATTTTGAACGAGCCTGAGTTCATTTTTTGCATACATTTCAAGTCTTGCAAAAAAGTCACAATTTAACATCAGTCATTTTTTGGCACAAATAGTTTATGACTAATTTCATTTTTCAATGAGTTGGAATGAACTTATTTGTACATTAGTATTGCTATTGCATCTATACCGTTAAATAGTTTCAATTATTACTTACACCTATAATTCTTTTCAATATTAGTCATTTGTTTGCATACAGTGAAGTGGTTACAATTTTTGCTATTTAACCCTTAATGTATTATTTATTCACTGATTTTATTATTATAATTTATATTATCATTTATTCATTTGCACACACTCTAATAGTTCCAAGTATTGCTATTTATATATTAACATTTAGGCACAAAATGAAAGAGTCTTAAGTATTCCTGTTAAACTCCAATGATTCTATTCAAATTTACTTATTCATTTGTACACTTTAAATGGTTCCAAAAATAACGAAAAATCCAATTAGACATCAGTCATTTGTTGACTACCAATTAAAGGATCAAACATTTATATTTCTAACCATTCAGTTTGGCATAATTCATTTGTTTGCACAGTTTTAAGTGGTCAAACAGTTCTATTGATTGGATCCTATCAGGTACTACCACTTGGAGGTGCCCGTGGTGTAATGGTTATCGTCGCAGGATGTGGACACGACGACACGAGTTCAAATCCTTGACGAGCTTGATTACATTTCACATAGCACTTATTAGTGCTATGTGAAATACCCTTGGGAAAGGTATGAATCAAATTATTCTCCCTCCAGCTATGGGTAAATAGTAGGGCAGACTAGGTTCTTCAGCCTTGGTGAGGCGACTAGTCTAGGAGAAGGAAAACTCTGAATTCAAATCTGTTAAACTCCGCTTAAAAATTGACATTGTGTCATATCCTGCCCGAGCAGAGGGGTTGGTAAATAGGATCAGGTACTACCACTCCGGGACAGTTTGGACCTGGAAGCAACGGTTATAAAGGGGTACTCCACATTCCACAAAGCTCCAATACTGGAGCCATACCATTAGATTGTTTAGTGTTATAATCAGGACACTCGTTTTTTTGGGGGGTGGGGGGGTCTTATGCCTCTGCAGAGATACAGTGTTTGTATTCTATAGCCCCATCCAGCTGGGCTATTAATGATCAGGCTATGGATTTTCGATGAGTACTTGCCATTGTTCATTTTACACGGCAAATTGAAACATCAGTATAAGTCCATTAAAAATAAGTTCCCATTAATATTTCTTTTTAAACTTAATTCTTTGGGCTTACCCGAAAGTAATCAAAGAAATGTTTTCGGAAACTGAAAAAAATATAATTTTGTATACTTTCAATATATTCTATTTCGTAGAGAATAAACTAAAGCCATAAGAATCGTTTCAACGAACATTTTCATATACGCTACATATATTTCGATCTATAATTAATATTTTAAAGTTAATCGATCTTTTTTTCGATTTTGCATTTCGGCAAGATTATGTGGAACATTTTAAAATCTCCTTTATATCTTTGAAGCCAATATCGATGGGGTCTGTATCCGACTTAATGAGATGATTATTTATCTCAGTAATTCCAACAAGCAAAATGTATTTAAACTCGAGAAACATGTTTCCCCCTAAATCGGGACCTTTCACTCGTTTACTCTCTAATTCTCTTTCATTGTTTTGATACATTTTAAATATTTCTCAATCCTCTCCAGGGTTAATCCCCGTGGTATAGTAGCTACCGTGTTGGACTTCGACAGCGTAGACTAATACTATTGAGAAAGACATGAACTTTTTTATACGTCTTGTTATGGGTTCAATAACACCAATACTGTTCTTTGGCTTCAGGATTAAATAACCTACGATGTCTTAGAAATAAATATTCCTTCAATATAATTTTGCATTATAAAACAAAATTACAAAATTTAAATAAATAAATAAATAAATAAAATAATCACTTCTCACAAGTATTAATTTTTAAGAATAATTAAAAGGACATTTTTTATTGGTTGAGAATAAAAAGCAGTCTTTGTGTAAATATAAATTTTATAACTATAAATAAGCAGACGTTTTTTTTTTAAAGACACGTATGACAAATAATGTCACAGTCAACAAAAACTTTTCTGCATGGAATGACGTCGCTTCAAATAACCAATGTTATACACCTGAAAAGTAATGAATCTTCGAAGACAACTATTCTTTGAAAGAAAAGCAAGCAAAGAACCTAAGCAAAGTATTAATTTGGTTGTGCTTTTATTTGGGTCTATATATTTATATATGTGTATAAGTGCTTGAATATGTGTAATATAAATTTGACTTAACTATGTGTTCACTTTTCTCATAAAACTTCACACAAAAAGGTAGGTATTACGTTGGTCAATAATTAACATAAATATTCTAAGTTGAATTAAATAAATTTTCCAATAGATGACTGATATGCCATTAAACAAACAAAAAGGAACTAAAAATTTCTCTTAAACTTAAATTTTTCTTAAATTTCACTAAAATTTTCCCTTAAATTCCTGCAAACTTTTGTCATACGACATGTGTTCAAAAATCATCCGATTCAAAATTTATTTGCCAAGACTAATGAAAATTGAGAGACGCATGTTTCTTGCTAAAAGATAGACCTGTCACCATGTCACTTATTCCAGCGCGTTTTCCACTCGCAGAATCCCCTCTAAACTTTTTTGTTCATATTTTCTGGAGTTGTACCATCATGTCCCTTCGAATGCCCTCTGCGTTCACAAATTTTTGCGTAGAGATGAATTCTTAGTTTAGAAAAGGAGAAAATGTTTCGCATAGCAAAGGGTTAGGACCAATAACGGTGCTGCACTCCCTAAAATTTGTTTTACCCAATTCAAAATTATGCAGAAACCGTACAGACACCGACAACTACGAAGTCGATAATACTTATACCTCCTACGAGGAAAAAAAAAACACTGGCCATAACCGTTATGACTTCTGTTGCTTTATAAGCTCCGTTCAAGCTCTGAGGACATGGAGGCCGGTGAAAATAGATAATGGATACAACATGCCTCTTTATTCTAACAGGAACCAACAATTCCTATCACCTTGAAAGATTCACTCGCTTTCCGTCCATACAAACACTTTTCTCCATGTACCCCATCGACCTAAAGAGGGCGAATCGTGATGTCCCATTGACATTCAATGGGTTCACAAAAACACCCCTCCCTTCCGCCTTGCGTAATTGATATCGTCCTGAAAACCCACGTCACCACTTAGACGAACAGCAAAATCACGTCTTAATTTAAATTTTACAATTAAGATTTTAAAAACCCCAGAGATTCAGAGATACATTTTTTTCGTACTTTCTCATGGATCGAACTTGTGTATGCACCAGTGTGTGCGTATGTGTGTGTGTGTGCTTGCCTCTATGTGTGTGTGTGTGTGTATGTGCATACCTCTATGTATTTGTGTGTGTGTGTGGTATTTAGCGACGGTAGAGAACTATACTTGGACCAAGATACAATTCTGGTCAAAATTACACGGGATAAAAAAAAAACAGCTGTAGCCTATGCAGCAGTATTTGTCAGCTGTCCCACCAACCGGATGAGTGTTGCACAAGGCCTTTTTAAGGTGGGTACGGACGCATCCAGCATTCCCAAATAATGCCTTGGGCTCCGTCAGCATTCCTCTGAAAAAGAGCGCCTCACGTGCCAGGCGACAAACTTAACCCCTCCAAGGAGGATTAAAACCTGGGGGAACGGCCCCCTGAATCTCGATGTATGTCCAGTGACGAGACATACCCGACCAGACCCGTGCCGCTGACATCACGGCCGGCCAAAGTGTGTCCTATCAACAAGATTCTACTGATTGAAATCAGCCTATGAAGCAGGTCTTGTTCTTATTCCTGGTGTTGTCCAAGGGAAGGACGAAGTACTACATGTCTTGGCATTAGAATTGCCTCAACGTGACAGATGTTCAACACGCCACTGTGTGTATGGAGTGCTTTGCAGGACGTTGTCACAATTCGATTTTATTGCAGAATGAATATTGTTAAAAAATTTAGCAAATTTGCAGTAATTTATCAGTATATGCAATCATTTACAGTAACTAACCTATTTTTAGGATACATTTTGTTGTATAGTGGCTTGTACTACGTTACTTCCGGTGTCGCGGAAGTATAAAAGATGCTGTGTCTCGAGAAGCTAGAAGCGAGACAGAAGCAGAAGCAAAGACAGAAGAGCTCTGAAGGACGTCGGTCAGTAAAAGATCATTTTCGGACGTAACACCTACAACGAGAGAGTTATAATTTTAGTCGAACTGTATCACTTGAGTAAATAAATAATCACCACTGTTTCACTGTGTATCTGTTCCTTGCCACGATACAACACATCTAATCTTAAGTAAATTAAAACACATTTAGAACATTTTTTGTTTGGATTGATATGTTGTATACAGGAATGAAAATAGATAATGAAAAAAAACATCTCTTCCTTTTGATTTTGAAATGTACGAAATGGTAAGCGAGGAGAGGGAGAGAGAGTGGGGGTGACTGCTTAGATTTACACCAGATTGAGATACGATACATTCAAAGAGCCTTACTTCTTCATTCTGCCTCCACGAACCTGGTACAGGGCCGACTTGAAACATTTATCCCCCTTTCTTCTTCATTCCGGGATCATACTCGCTTTCGGCATTAGAAAGTCTTGTAAATTTAGACTTTTATCTACATCTCAACCCGGAGTCACCGAGACACTTGTTGGACCAACGCCCAAAACGATGTGAGGTCTAGTGTCTCATTTGCTCACTGCCCTATGTCCTGGGGTCGTAACCTCCGCCATTATATATTTTTCGGATGCCCACCCACTCCGTGGTTATTTTCCTAATGGCCCCCATCCAGGCAAATCACGTGGCATTTCCGCTGTTTTTTGTTAACCTTAATAGGCAGATGCAAGCTGATTTTGAACTCAATGAACTTACACGGCCTGTCAAAGGTCAAAATGTAACAGATAGATAGATAGATTGGTAACATAGTTTGATATATCTATAAATAAAGATTGCTCAATATCAGAGATGGAGTGTAATGATCTAAGTTAGGTCTCATTGTCTTCGCTATCCTAAATAGGAAATTAACATATATATATATATATATATATATATATGCGTGCATGCGTATGTGTGTGTGTGTGTGTGTGTGTCTGTCTGCATCTATATATATGTATAGTCCCCTCTATTATGGCAACCTATTGCTATATATATATGTGTGTGTTTGTGTGGGGGTGTGTGTTTGCATCTATATATATATATATAGTCCCCTCTATTATGACAACCTATTGCTATATATATATATGTGTGTGTGTGAGTGTGCATCTATATATATATATATATATATATATAGAGTCTCTTCTATTATGACAACCTATTGCTATATATATATATATATGTGTGTGTGTGTGTGTGTGTGTGTGCATCTATATATATATATATATAGTCTCTTCTATTATGACAACCTATTGCTATATATATATATGTGTGTGTGTGTGTGCGTGTGTGTGCGCGCGTGCGCACGCGCGTTTGTGTTGTGTGTTTCTATGTATTCTTATTTCCCAAGCAAACTTCATCTTCCTATCTTCCCGCTTTAATTCCTTACTCTCCTTTTCTCCGGAAGCATTACTTTTTTCTTCGTCTCAATATCTTGTGTTGTCGCCTAAATCAAATGCTTTCTGTTATTGCCCACACGCTATTTCGATGACGTCACCGATTTAGCGCGTGACTTCCTTTAGCTTTCGTCTTCGGTTTTCGTGCGCTCGTCCGAAAATTTCCGATCCGGATTTTGGAATGACTCCAAAAGCAAATTCCTGTTGAACGTCTCTTTCAAAAGATCTATCTCCTTTCTCTTTTTCAATTCATTTATTTCGATTGATCAGCCTCGTCTATTTTTCTCAATACACGTAACGCTTATTGATCTCCGTTCTTAGCAACTTTCACTCATTTGTAATTCTTACTCTTTTTTATTTTATGCAATAAAGAAAAAAAAAAAAATTAAAGTTCCAGCTTGCAAACGATTGAAAAACTTTTTTGATTTTATCATTGTAGTTTGATGTGATTCTTACTTCCTTAGAAACCGGAAGTTTTACAAAAGAAAACGTTGTGTCGTCATAAGCCCGCTTCAGTATAAATAATGACCAAAAATTCATACTGTAGTTGGCCACAGGCCTTTGAGCCGGCACCTAGCATTCGTTCTGGGTGGGAATCTATGTCAAGCAAAGATTCACTTTGCAACTGGTATTTTGGCATGGTGAATCGTTGACAAGCATGGCCACAAGCTTCAGGCCAGCATATGGCAGTAGTGCTCGGTGTTTGTAATCAATGATTTACACTTGCTCTGTCCTTTGGGTCAAGTGGATCTATGACCAACATTGACTAACAGCGCATGCGCCTCGACTCACTGGCGACTTTCCTTGATATCCACTTTAAAAAAGACCTTTTTTCAAATCCTACCAACAGGGAAGTACTAATAAATAAACTTGGCATTCGTGCCGACTGGTCGTGTTTCTCCAACTAAAACTTAGGTTCAAAAATGCCGCCCCAAGCCTTTTACCTGCTGCCATGTCTAAGTTAGTGGTTTCGTTCTTAAGACGCCCCCTAGAATGGGAATTCCAATGGAATCTAAAATTTTTGCACCAGCCACGTATGAGTTGATTTGGGGCGGCATTCACAATAAAACGGCCTTGAGCCATATTTTGACCTGGTGGGATGTCAGTTAAATACATTTGACCTGTGTGGCATTGGCAAAAAAAGATCAGAGTGGGGAACGTACAATATACGTGTTTCCGAAATCTCTGGGCGTAGACTAACCCAAAACAGGTTGACATACTATTAAAATCTATCAATTATTATTTAACTGGTCCGATAACTGAGTTTCAGTCTGAAAGGCGCAACTCGTATCACGTCTATTGATCAGTAATAAACTGGAGGGGTCTATCCCTCTCCAGTTCAACAACTACCATACCAATGTCAAAGGGCCCTGTCTTCTCTACAATCTCTTCATAGCTGAAGAGAGAATTGTTGGATTAATTCATTACCACTAGGTGAAATACAAACAGCTTCGCTCAGGGTTTGAACTTGGATAGCCGAGACTACTTTTTTCCATGATAAGCATTGCGACACGAGCGCCTCCTAATTATTATACATCATTAATAATCCTTTTGAGTTTAAATTAAAGCTAGGAAAAATATTTAGTAAAAAATTGATTTCACGGATGAAAAATATAAATTAATGATTCGGCAGTGAAAAATCAAGGATGCTTATAAAAGGGGTAGACTTGTACACGGGTATACGCGGTAAATATTGAATGAGTTGGGTTTTGCGTGGGCGCTGACAGGAGTGGACGAAATGTTAAAAGCCTGAACAGGGAGAGGTTACGTCACGAGTAACAGACATAGGAATATTGCAAAGAGCAAAGAGCGCTTGAAACTTGGTCGAGTTCATGAAATCTTGCAGCGTAAAACAGGAGTGCTTGGAAAGAAGTTCAGAGTCAAGTATACAAAAGCCAGTCTGACAAAAGAAGAGAAGAGTTCAACATAACAATTTAAAAAAAGACAGAGAGGATGACGAAAAGAAATATTAAAGTGCGTCGATGTGGATTGGAGGGAAAGGAGTGAAGAGAAAAAAAAGTAGGTAGAGCAGGGTGTGGGTTTCCGCAGGGTCGATAAGATAGAAACGAATGATTATGAATGCCTATGAATCGCACAAAACTAGTCAGATACAAGACAGACTGACCCTAAGGGAAGATGGTGTGTTCTTCTTAATTCTATTTAATTTTGAACTTTTCTGATATTTCTTAAAAATTAATCTATCTTGCCGAGTTTATATGTGAGCAAGTCTCTATGGAATTCGAATTTTCAAGACTACCAATAAAAAAAAAAATCTCTTTGAATATGTGTCCATTTGCAGAATCATACTCACAATCGCTGCAAAAGCAATTTCGCAGTAAAACATGCATATATGCCAGCGTAAATTTGTATATAAATATGAATATAGCTGAAGAGATAATTTCAACTAGTTGATGTATTTGTCAACGCCGGGTAAAACATCGAGAATCAAATCGAAGTTAGATATAATTACTCCAAAATAAATCCTTAGAGTGGAATCTTATACATTATTATTCATTTGGAGTTGACCTTAGAACACACACACACACACACACACACACACACACACACACACACACTATATATATATATATATATATATATATATAAAGTAAAAAGTAAGTAAAGTTGGAAGCCGTAGTCGAGGGTGACCCGAAGGCTTCCTTTTCACCGATGTGTAGGGGAGGGCGCTACTCCATTCTCTGGATTGCTCCAATTACTCTTGTATGAAACTTCCCCCACTAGCTGTGGGTTATATAGTATCACTATCGAGCATTGACATAATGGTTAGAGTGTTCGCCAATGTCCCGGGAGAGCTGGATTCAATCCCACGTCGAGTCATACCAAAGATTCAAAAAATGGTACTTGATGCTATATTGCTTAACACTCAGCATTATAAGGTACGGATTAAGGGTAAAGTGGAGCAATCCGGGGAAATGAGTAGCGACTCGGTGTAGTAGCTATTGAAAAGGGAGACTTCGGGTAACCCTCGACTACGGTCGCCAACTTCATTTTACTTTACTGTTATTTTACAAGAATGACTTCGGAATTAAATAACCCATGAAGGTTGATATGCCATTAAAGAAACCAAACCAACCGTAACTTCTTGGTTATGAGCTACTCGATAGTTCCAGTTGTATTTAACTGAGCTATTCATCTTTACCGCACACAAACAGGACATTCAACAAGTTGAGAAAAGTAAATGAAACACAATTTAGCAAACTAAAGTTTTACTATAGAAAGAAAATTACCGTGACCGAATCAATTTATCTATTACACTTTTCTAATGTAATAAGATGTGAGTGGGTTTATATATGAATCTGTTATTAAAAGGGTCAGATTTCTTGGGATGCGATTAATTTTTTTCCCTCAGAATAGACCAAAGGTACTCTTCAATTTTAGCTTTGAACAAAATAATCAAGGGAGACAATCAGGATACATTGCTGCTTGGTAAAGCAACATATAAATTTCATATCGTATTCATTACTTAAAGTTTCATACATCAAGAAAAATACAAACGTCTGATAAAACACGTCGGTCAACTAGCCAATTAAGGATTTAAGAAATACGTTTTTAAAAGATTCATTTATTCACACACACGCACACACACACACACACACACATATGCGGAGCGGCGTGTCCTTCAGAGATGTCACAATAAAAATCCCAGATAGTGGATATGACCAGGGATGTAAGTGACATCACGCACCGGAAGAGTGGGCTGAGATTTGAGAAAAGTCAGTTCGTTGAGATTGAGACCTGGGCGAGGCCAGACAAACTTGTAGCGGGTGCCACACGTGTTGTGGGGGGTGCAGATTGAAAAGTCAGCATAGAAAGATGGTATCTCTCTCCTTATGTCGAAAAACCTTTTAACTCCAAGGTAATAAAAAGTTTCGTACCTGAACTAAGAAGTCGTAAGTGTTTTTCGTGTTTCGGGATTCTTATGTTCTCTGCATATATGTTATGAACATTCTATGTACATTTCACGTATTCATGTACAGTAATGTTACACACACACACACACACACACACACATATATATATATATATATATATATAATCTGCATACATCTGAAGATTGCAATTTTGATAATCAGAAAGTTACAACGGAACTTATAAAAATGAGCTGTAAGTTTATTCCGTTTTTTTTTTCTTGATCAGGTGGTTGGTTGTGAGCACTGTGTTTTTTATTTGTTGTTCATTGTAAGTCTGAAAAATGTTCACTTTCATATATATAGATACCGGTGATGTAAATGTTGCCATTGGACGAAACGTACACAGTGACCCAAGTTCAAATCCAGGATTAGGGTGTTTGAATTTCCCATAGTACTGAAAAACCCGGCGAAAGGTTTCAATCCTACCTTTCGCTAGATTCATTAAATAGACTAAGTTCGTTTACGTCGATATGGAAATCAGTATAGAAGGCAAAGTATAAATTGAAACCAGTTAAATTCGGCTTAAAATCAACCTTGTGTCACATCCTGATCGTGCAGAAGTATTGAATCGGCCCAATGAGTAGAGGGTTCACCAATGATCCAGGAAACTGGTGTTCGATTCCAGATCGAGTCATACCAGTCTCAAAAAATGGTACTTGATGCCGCCTTGCTGAACACTCAGTATTATAAGGTAAGGATCAAGGGTAAAGTGGAGCAGTCAATGGGAAGGAGTAGCACCCTTCCAAACATCTCACTGCAGTAGCTATTGAAAAAGGAGCCTTTGGGTTACTCTCGACTGCAGTCGCCAAAGTCTCTTTTATATATATATATATATATATATATATATATATATATATATATATATGTGTGTGTGTGTGTGTGTGTGTGTGTTTCTCAAAAGTCAAATAAAACTCGTCAGATTAAATCCAGCATTCTTTAAACAATTTTGTGAGCAAATATAAGTATTTCTCAGTTCTATGTATTCTGCATCAGGACGAAACCCCAAAAAACTATCCTGTTACTACCAAGAGGAGTTGCTGCTTGGGGTATGGGTTTCCAGAAAACGGACTGACTTTCTTTATTTAGTGTTTAACCCAAAGACGAAAAACGCCTGTTGCCTCTTATGAGGCAATATAATGGGATCTATCTAACTCGGCTCGTGCTCAAAATAAGTTTAAATATACCCAAGACTGATGCAGGGGAGGCATTTTCAAATAGAAGTGGGGTGTACTTGTGGTTTAACGGTTAAAGCGATAGACTGGAATCGTCGTAAGCAAATTCGAATTCCAGTCGCGCTATTATGTTCACTTTCGGATAAATACCCACGGGGAAGGTATGAACCCCCTTATCCTCCCAGCTATGGGTGAAATACTCGTTGTACCAATACTGATCTACGAGAACGATGGCTTTGGCATTACATAGCCTACAATGGTTGATATGCCTTAAAAAAAGAAACCAAACGAAGAAAACGAATCGAAATAGAAAAATTAAATCTGCCATGTAATAGGATTCTGAATTTCTGATTTTAAAATGGATTCAAACATCTCTCTGGGTTAAAAATATGCAAAATTATCCGGGCCCCAAAAAGGCTCCTAATTTGATATTCTTAACATGATGACAAATGCAGTATAGCTAATGTATATGCAAAATTATAAGAGTACTATTGTACCCTTCGTTTATTGACAACAGAATCAATATTAACATAGTTATTGCTGATCTAATCGAACTCATTTCAATATCATTCGCTCCTTCTATATAGATAGTTCATCGACATTCCAGAAGAAATATTGATCTTTCGATTTATATTCACACACTTCAAATGGTTTTGCTATCTATCTTTATCTTCGTATTTCCCCCCCCTCTCTCTCTTTCTCTCTCTCTCTATCTATCTGTATCTTCGTATTCCCCCCTCTCTCTCTCTCTTTCTCTCTCTCTCTCTATCTATCTTTATCTTCGTATTTCTCTCAAACTCTTCTTCTCTCACATTCATGTTCCCCCCTCTCTCTCTCTCTTTCTCTCTCTCTCTCTCTATCTATCTATCTATCTATCTATCTATCTCACACACTCACACGCAGTTTCTCTATCGCACACACACACACGTGCACTCTCACTCATTTACACAGTTTCTCCATCACACACTGAATCTCTCTCCATCTCTGCCATTCTCTCTGTCTGTCTGTCTGTCTGTCTGTCTGTCTCTCTCTCTTTCTCTTCTTCTTCTTCTTCTTCTTCTCTTTACGTACATTTACATATATTGTGACAAAATAGGATATTGTAAATTTTAGAAGTACTGTAATAAATTTGTTGCTTTTCCGCAAACCACGAACCTTGTGATCGAAATTGCAACCAACAACAATGGGTAAACCAAGAAAACTCTCACTGATGTGCAAGAAACGGCCATAATATAGCAAGGCATTTTCGAAAAGGTTTTGTCAGTCAGTAATCAGCAAAGAAGAAGGAGGTACATAGATTGTGGAGCCAGAGAAACTGCAAATAAAATCAGCAAGAAACTTCTGAAAGCCTTAAGATAGCTAGCTAGCCAGCAAGCCAGGGTTGGAGTGATTTCGGATTTCATTAACAGTTATTTTTCCTCTGGGTGTGTTTGAGTGTGTCACTTAAGGGATTTTTTATGTGTGTATGTGTGGTAGTGTGGTTTGGTAACTTTTTTTTACTAATAGTTTTTGTTGATGTGTATATATATACATATCTATGCATGTTTGTATATATATATATATATATATATATATATATATATATATATATATATATATATATGTTTCCAGCTTGATGGTACAAGGTCTACTAAATGATAGATAGATAGATATGTTACAACAAATAAATACTACCGAAAATGTATGAATACATTGCCTAAGTTTTTGTTTCCATATATTAAACCGCCCCCTGAAATCCTTCGGTAAATTTTCTTAGAAATTTATTTTTATACATATGTAATTCCCTTACCTTTTAGCCACGAGTAAAAGACAACACAAAATCAGTGTTTTTTTTTAAAGCTGTTTTTTTATTCTGAGTATTGTAAGGATTTTTTCATCGACACTGGTAATTTCATCGAGGCTAAAGAGTGTAAATACATACGAACGGAGGTTAAAGAGCGTATATATATATATATATATATATATATATATATATATATATATATATATATATAAACGGAGACAGAGTGTTCCTTCTGTAGCAGTTGCCTTACTAAGGCTAAACAGCATGAGTACAGAGACATCAAAGCAATTCTTTTTTCTCGACTGGTTGCCTTACCACGAAAATTTCAACGACTTTAATAAAAGCAAGAAACCTCATTCACTATTCGATTATTTTCAATCTGTAGGTTAAACAGTACAAGTAAAGATGAACAATTGACGTTTGACTGCTTTGGAGATTTTTTAGTGATGTATTTTCAAAATCCGTTTC
>CAUZXS010005636.1:40000-52500 GCA_963585895.1 Sepioteuthis lessoniana | reverse complement strand
TATTGTCAAAAACAGTTCTATTTCTAATAATTCAGTTTAGCATAGGCTAGCAGTTTAAATGTAAGTACGGTTTTATTGTCAAAACATTCCTTTTTCAACTTTTTCAGTTTGACCAAACAATTCAGTTTAGCATAAGTATGCCGTTAGTTCTATTTAATCCATAGATGGAGCCCTATCAGGTGCTACCACGCCGGGCCAGAGTGGACCTAGGGGCAATGGCAATGAAGGGGTGCTCCGTATTCCCCAAGGCCCCTACATTACTGGGACCTTACCATCAGACTGTTTAGTGTTATATACAGGACACTCATTGGCGGGGCTTTTAGCCCTCTGCATGGGTGCAGTCAGTGTATTCTACAGCCCTAGCCGACTGGGCAAGAATATTCAAGTATCATAAATTTACTCTTTTATAAAACAAGATTAATTTTGATTTTAAAAAAATGAACAACAAAATAAGAAGATTAACACAAGTAAATTTACTCATTATAGCCACTGTTTTTTGTTTGATTTTTTTTCAGTTATTGTATCAACACGCCGTCCAAACAATTCGCATACGTTTAAAATACATTCTTCAGACATTTTATTCCATTCCTCCTCAATAGCAGTCTTAAAAGAATCAATATGTGGGTGGGAAGTTGTGCTCGTTTTTATTTCTAAAAAAAGCCCCATAAAAATCGTAATCAAGAGGGTTAAGGGCATTCACTTCATTAGACGTTGTGGGGTCCTTCTAAATCGCCATGGCGAAATCAGTTAAAAAGCCTTCATTTCATTTTTGTGCAATCCTCTACACCCACTTTTCCTTAAAAAAGTTTTTTTCTCTGTAAAAAATTTTTCGTTATTTAGTATAGAGTAGACAAAGAAACTTTGACTTGATTTCGGCGTTGAGCAAATCGTGGATTCTTTGTTGTTTCTTTTCTTACTCACTCATATTGGGCTTAATTTCGATTTTCTTAAAAAGTGCTTCAATAATTGGGCTAATCATGAGAATTTTGATTTATCGCGTTTTTTTTTTAATTGGACAAATCAGACCAAAAAAAAAAAAAACGTCTGAAAATTACTCCATATTTTGCTTCCGCACACAGTGTATAACGTAGATAGATAGATAGATAGATAGATAGATTCAAACTTACAGAATTTCATCTTACTCTGAATAGAATATATATATATATATATATATATATATATATATATATATATATATATCTGTAATCCTTATTCATATTTTCGATATTTTTCCAAAGGACTGGACAATATCGTAACGTCGTCTTGTTCCGACTTATCAACTATCTTATTTGATTTCACAATCAGACACTTTTTGGTCTGTTAGTTGCTTTCTTGTTATCAGTTCAGACCGTCTTTCTTTCATTCTTTCTAAGAAGTGTTTACTGCAATAGAAAAGGATGATGCAAACTAAAAACTAAAAAAAGAAACGAATATCAGAGCCAGACAGACTGAGAAAAATGACCGCTGCTGCCTTTTGAACAATGACAAAAGAAGTGAACGTAATAAGGTGAATAACTTATAATCGTTATCATTATCAAGTCGTGATAATAAAACTGGCTTCTCTGACACTCTCTCGCCATCTGTCCCTATCGTCTACCACTCTGGATAGGTCATCTAGTTTGGTTTGGTTTTAGTTTTATGGTATATCATCCATTTTAGGTCATTTAATATCAAATGCTTTTAATACATATATGTTGGATTCGCTCTCCTCCATAAATACACGTCAACGGAGCATCAGAGGTGCTGAACAAACCCACGTGACACAATCGCGTGTGATACCACTTGCGTAGTGGACGGATAGTCACTACCCCACAGGACTCTCAGCTTCCTATTAATTAACTACTGTTTAACCAGGTTCACTTGTATCTTGTTTCTTTTACTTGAATATATATGTTTTTCTATCAACCGTTTGTGTTCCTTGTGTCTTTCTTTTGCCAGCATCACAATAATATATTAGGCATATGATTTCTAAACCTCATTTCTTGGCTCACAGTTAAAAAGTTTTATTTAATTTTAAACAATTCTGTTATAGCATAAATACACAGTTTTTTTGTTGTTTTTTTTGACACACAATTAATCATTTGACTAAATATTGTTTTTTGTTTGCACACAGTTAAATCCAAAAGCAGTTTTATTTCAAACTATTCAATTTAGCATAAATACAGTTTAAATGTCAACAGTTCTACTCCAAACAATTCAGGTTAGCATAAGTCAAGAAAGTTAAATAGTTTCAAATATTGCTACGTATCACTAACAATTCAATTAAATAACAGTCATTTGTTTACAGACAGTTAAGTTTAAAAACAGCTCTATTTCAAACAACTCAGTTTAGCATAGACATGCAGTTTAAATATCAAACACTTTTATTTTACCCATAGATCGGACCCTATCAGGTACTACAACTCCGGGTCAGAGAGGACCGGGGACCAATGGCAATGAAGAGAACTCTACATTCCCCAAAGCTCCAGCATTACGGGAGCCTCGCCATCATATTGTTTAGTGTTATATCCAGGTCACTCGTTGGGAGAGTCTTACCCCTCTGCAGACATGCAGTTGGTGGATTCTGAAGCCCCAGCCGACTGGGGCATGATTATTTAGACTCTATCAGGTGTCCCCATATAAAAGTAAATCCTTGCTAGCCGGTCAGTACCGGTGTGTCTATGTGTAGAGGTCCATAAAAGAAGGTATCTTATGAGTTCCTCTTTACTACTCTAGCAGTGCTAGACATCTCTTGCTCTTCACCCTTGTATTGTTTGTGAGATGGGAAATAAGTGGCCGCACAACGAGTCTTTTTGGCGTGCTGTTTTCAGGATTTATTTAAAATAACATGTAATATTCTTGCGTAGTCCCTATCAAGGCCTTTTCCCCAGCTAGTTTCGTTAGAGTCCAGGCGATGCATTCATTAAATAGAATCGCTAGGGCCAAAGTAAGGAAGAAATTCTATTGTATTTTATAAGAAAGATCAGATTTTTATATGATCGACAGCTGTCAGAAGAAGTCTATGCCTTTTGTGCGCGAATATAAAGATCACTTTCATTTGATGAGATATTGTTACCGACATATAAAAACTGGTCTATTAATTTTAGAGGCTTGTCACATAAAATAGGTATATCTCCTTCTTGTTAAAAAACACATGCACTTTTTTTTATATGGGTTCAAATTGAGGTCAATATCTCCCGTTGTTTACTCCTGACTATACAGCAGGGTTTCAGCTTGGACCAGGGTATTTACGAAAAGAGCTACATCATCTGTGTCGACTGCATATGTCATAGTTTCTGCGGGGTATCATCGCTTTCTTGTCTTTTTTTTTAATATGAAGCCATTTTATTTTATTTGATATATGACATTCGTAGTACGTAATCTAGAAAGATTATAATTAGATATGGTGCAAATGTAAATCATTGCAAGACTTCAGTGACAATGTCAAAGAATTTAGTGTCACCGTTGGGTGAGTGAATCATTGCTTTTTTTACTTTTTTTAAAGCATCATTATTGCGGTATCAGGTTCTTTGGAAATACCATATGCTAGGCGAATTTGTACCATTATTCCTCTGTCTATGCAATCAAATGTCTTAGTAAAATATACGAACAATAGTATTTCCAGGACATGTTTTTACACGCACCTCTTCGATGATTTAATCCAACTAAATAAAGCAAGAGCCAAATGTGGAGTTCCCTCTGAGTCAGTCAATCCTATTTCCAACCCCTCCGCTCGGGCAGGATATGACACAAGGTCAATTTTTAAGCAAAGTTTAACAGGTTTGAATTCAGAGTTTTCCTTCTCCTAGCTTAGTTGCCTTACCAAGGCTTAAGAATCTAGTCTGCCCTACTATTTACCGATAGCTGGAGGGAGAATAATTGGATTCATACCTTTCCCAAGGGTATTGGTGCTATGTGAAATACAATCATTCTCGTCGAGGATTTGAACTCGAGTCGCCGTGTCCATTTCCTACGACGATAACCATTACACGTAGGGGCACCTGAGTCAGTTAATGTCCGGGAAAAATTAAATAAAAAATCCTTTAATACTCTGAATTATATGTGTGTTCGGAGCTAAATAGGTATGTCGTTGTTTAATTTTGTCGCCACAGGCACATTGTCCAATTTTTAAGTGGAAATCAGAGAATTTGAATTAGAGTTTAATTTCTAGACTGCAGTTTACCTACAGCTGCAGGTAAGAAGAGAAGGATTTTTTCCCCTTATCCCTTGGGTATTAGCACGAAAGAAAAATCAACCAACATCACAAAGAAATGGAAGTTGACCACGTATATTCTGGTGTGAATTCGCCTCTATCAATTCTAACACACACACACACACACACACACACACACACACACACACACACAGAGGTAATATATATATATATATATATATATATATATATATATATATATATGCTTGTGAGTGGTTGTGCGAATGAGTGTGTGGGTATGTGTATGTGAAGGGAAAATTGGTGTGGTGTTGTGGCTAACAAGTTAGACTGCGACATCAAAGTAAACAGTTTCGAACTCCCATCATGCTATTACGTTCACTTTCGGACAGAGAACCTTGAGAAAGGCATGAATACTACAAACCTCCGACAGTAGGCGGGATAATACCACTGCTGCTCTTTTACAAGCTTTGGCATTAAATAAACCACAAAATTTGATATACCCTTAAACAAAGACACCGAAGCAGAAAGCGATATATATATATATATATATATATATATATATATAGATAGATAGATACAGAGAGAGACAGAGAGAGAGAGAGAGAGAGAGGTGATATAAGCCTATCATATATATTTATATTGTCACTGATTTATAACCTTATCATATCGAGTATGGGTTAGTATGTACATGACGCAAATTTTAAACGAAATGACTCCATTAATCAGAAAATTCTATTTGCTTCCCCGTTTTCTACGGTGAGAATTCTCAGCATAATATATATATATATATATATATATATATATATATATATATATATATATATATATATATATGTGTGTGTGTGTGTGTGTGTGTGTGGTGTGTGTATGTATGTATATGAATGCATATCTGTGTGGGGGGTGCGTTTATTTTAACAAGGTCACAAGTTTTATAAATTTGTTTCAAGCCCAAATTCAACAAAGTTTAAATTAATATTACGGTGGCTATTAAACACAAATTACTGACAGTTTGGTTGGCTAGTTTTTGTTTTTTTGTCGTTGGCTTGTTTGTGTCTTTGTTTTTTTTTGTTTTTTTTTTCATTCATTTTTCCTAACTGAGAAATAGCAAGCTATCTATCTATCTATCTATCTCAGTCTGTTTATATCTATCTATCTGTCTATCGATCGATCACTGATGTTTACCTCCTTTTCAGGTACATAACGTCCATTTTTAATTTTCGAATAAATAAAAAGTAAACTTCCTGCACAATTTTTTTTTTTTAAATCTTATTGAAATTGTAAGAATAATCTCCATTTGCGTTCAAATAATCACCAGTGGGCTGAATGGCATCTGATTGTTCACCTTCTCAGCACGACACGCTAAAATTCATAAGTAAGTGATAACTTGAAATGCTGCGCCCCACCTGCCGCCCCCCCCCTTATTCCCTCTCTGTTCAGAGGTTCATGACCTGTTCGAATTTTTGAATATTAATCGAAGCCAAGATTAACCGAATTTCATTAGTCTGAATTCATTTTTGCAGCATTTTGATCCTTGATTTTTCATTGCTGAATCAAATTGCCCGGTCACATGATCTTACTGCGATTAAATAAGCGAGTGAATTAATTTTAAAAGGAAACGAATGTTTCAAATATTAGCAAAGCGAATTAATAGAAAAAATAAAATAAAAATGAATGAATGAAATAAAATCAATCGAGCAAAAATGGCCGCTCTAGAATTTAATCCCAGTGAACCGAGATCATATTTCTGGATTCGAACCCTTTATACACCCAGAGGAGATAAAGGCTAAAATAACATTTGTCTAAATTTATCCAGAAACAGAAATTAAGATATTCAATTATTTATTAAAGGTGTCAAAAAGAAAAGGGACAAATATCTACTAATCCAACATATTTATTGATATACATATAAAACATGGGTAGAGTGTTCGCCAATGGTCCGGGAGACCTGGGTTCAATCCTAGGTCGCGTCATACTAAAGACTTTAAAAACTTGATACTTCCTTCCTTAACACTCAGCAATATAAGGTACGTATCAAAGGTAAAGTGGAGCAATCATGGGAAAGGAGTAGCGCCCTCCCTTACACATGGGCGTGGTAGCTATTGAAAAGGGAGCCTTCTGGTCGCCCTCGACTACGGCTGCTAACTTCTTCTTCTTCACATCTGATAGTGAGTATCCAGTTCTCAAGATCTAGGGTTTGTGCAGTACCCCTTCATTGCCATTACTCCCAGGTCCACTGTGTAGATGAATGGCAGTACAGGTGAGTTTCCATTCTATACCTTATAGGACTTTACACTCCTATAATTTAATTAGGGCGGTATGCCACTTGTTCCCACAACAAAGATGACGGACGCACACATATTCAGTCTCGGAAAACCATTGGCCAGGAGAACCACGTGACCTTCATAAAACTACGTCCGCGCGAAAATTTCGTCCTGCATTTGGAGCCACTTCCAAGACACGTATTTTCTATAAATACGTCGTCTTCAAACACTTTTTCTCTTTTTACACAAATTCTTCGCAGCGGATACTCGCTCTCTCTTCAGTGCGACATTTTTCTTATTCATCAACAGGAGTGAAAAGCAAAAAAATGGATAAGCCGCGCAGACATTCATTTCTTCAATATACATAGACTTTGAGACTTTTTCCAGTCTCAGAGAAACCGACTGTTTCGAACCACAAAAAGAAAGATATTTAAATATGTAAACCAACTTCATAGGACGTTTCCGTCATTAACCTTTCATAGTTTAGTTGTGTTAGTTACACACACACACACACACACACACACACACACACACACACGACTATTTTTATGTATCAATGTCCATTTTATTATAGTATATAAATTTGTTTTGTTCGCCGCCTTGTTTTGAATGTTCCTTTTGCCCGCGCCGTTTCATATCTTTTACTCATTTGTTGCATATCTTCACTCATTGGCTTCCTTCATTTACTACCTTTTTCCATGTGCCTTATTCCAAGCAAAACTTATATAAAACTTCTTTAACATTAAATTCTTGGGGACTAAACATAGCTACCATAAATATATGTCCCCCTACAACCTCAAATAGACGGCTTTGAAAAGTGTTAGTGTTGGATGAAAGTAAATAAAACCATGTAACAAGTAATTATCATCATACAGAAAATGTTATTGAAACTAGATAATTGTACATGATTTTATTTGTATTTGATGGGAACACATAAAACCAGATATTTGTGGACAAGTTTTTCGTATTAAATAAGACTACTTGATATCAATGTCCGGACATTGGCCTAGCGGTTAGAGTGTTCGCCAATCGCCCGGGAGACTTGGGTTCAGGTCGAGTCATACCAAAGGCTCAAAAAATGGTACTCCTTGCTTAACACTCAGTATTATAAGGTACGGATCAAGGGTAAAGTGGAGCAATCCAGGGAAAGGAGTAGCGCCCTCCCCTACACCTTGGTGTAGTAAGCTATCGAAAAGGGAGCCTTCGGGTCACCCTCGACTATGGTCGCCTACTTTACTTTACTTACTTGATATCACAAGTTTGTGCAAAAAAGCGTTCAAAAACAGCTACACTAGAATATAAAGACAAACGTACAAGGAACATGATTTACTAACCCCTCAGCATAGAATATCCCTAGTCCGCTTGATATGCCATTAGAATCACTCAATCAATCATTACCTACATTCTTCATCTGTGAAACCAGGTTTGAAAAAGGTTTCAGATTCTGGTTCCAGCGGCGACGGGAATTACCCCACTAAAATGGAATCAATCTGCATTTACGAACTCTTATTAACAGGGCACTGGATGTGGGTAAATAAAGTTAATATAACGGATAAAAACGCTGCTGACAGTAAACAGGGCTGATTCTGCAGTGTCTATGTTTGAGAGGAAGCTTATAATATTCCTCTGTTAGACAGTGTGTGGAGGGGGGCATATGTGTGTGCATGTGTATGTACGTGTGTGTATGTGTGTATGTGTGCGTAAGTGTGTATATATGCGTGTATATGTGTATGTGTGTGTGTATGTGTGTGTGCGCGCGCGCGTGTGTTTATAGATAGGTTTAAGAAGAGTAAAACGCAGAGATAGAACAACAGAGACTCAAACGCAAATCAAACAAAGACATAATTGTGAATAAGCAGAAAAAAATAAATTCGACTTCTTTTTTTTTAAGTAAATATATAAACAAAGTATCCCACAAATGAAGCTTTCATATCATGCCCTTCCATTTGTGCTTAAAATTATCTTCGACAAAATGAATGCGCATATTCCCTATTAATAAGTTTAGGCACAATTCGCAGACAGTCTTGAACGAAATGAGATTTCCTGCGATATCTTGTAATTGGAGGGAAACTGAAGATATCCTCAAGCAAACTTTGCCTCACTTCGTTAGATAAAAGACGACACAAGGAAATTGAACATTAGGCAGTTTTACATTTCGTTTATTTTTCTCAACGTTTTTTTTTTTCTCTTCTGCTTATACATCTTTATCAGTTTGTATATATATATATATATATATATATATATATATATATATGTATGTATGTATTTTTCGTGTTACAAAATTTAATAATAGAAATAAAAGGTCCCAAGGTTTTATTCATAGAGATAATAATAGCTTAAAAATGACCGGCTTGCTAATCGGTTTCAATCCTCACTCAACAGAGCTAAATCGAAGATGATATAAAAAAAAATATGGAAGGAGAAAAAAATGTATTGAAGTCTATGGCGAAATAATATTAAGTCTTTGCAGACATTCTCTCTGTTTACAATGAAACGGTCTGCCGGAAAAAATATGTATAGTCTCCGATACTTTTAAATGGAATGGAGAGCGTGACTTGCTCAGTATAGAAAACAAGTCAACGCTAAATTTCTCACTACTGTCACGTTTTTTATTAGATATTCTGCAATTGTATTCTTAAGATAATCTGCAGGGCCAACTTTAAAGTTCCTTATTTTCATGGGGAAATTTTGTTTAATTCTGTCATCCGGTTTTTGGTTGGTTCTTATACATATGCATATATCATCATCATCATCATCATCATCATCATCATCATCATCAATTCGTGCTAATTGCATGTTGTTCCTTAAGTCTCACTCTCACTATCCGCCTCTGTCGTCCAACGCTATTGACTGGTCTCATCAACTATATCCGCACATATGAATAAATCCTTGCTGGTCAACGAAATCTGGTGTGTCCATGTGTAGGAGTCCATAAGAGATAATCACAATGAGTTCGAACCTTATCTCACAAATATGTTAATCGCGTCTTGTTCGTCTTACTCGGATTATTTTTTTAAAGATGCGAGTTTAGTAACCGTACACCTGCTGCTTAGTAGAGTGTTGCCTTCAGAATTTGTGTAGAACATGTATAATTCTTATTTTGTTCCTATCTAACTTTTTCTCCATACGTTTCATTCGAGTCCAGCTGGTGTGTTCATGCAGTAGCACTGACATGAGTCTTGCTTGGGAGAAATCCCTTTTTATTGTATCAGAAAGTTCAGATTTTCATATTAACGATTGCCTATCAACAGCAGTAAGGTCTTCCCTACGCGTATATTATCACTTTCAGTAGATGAGATCATGCTCCTGATACATACAAGTAGTCAACAAATTTCTGAGGCTTGGAACTTGAATTATAATTCACATGAACCCTGTTTTATTTGAATTCACTAATTGGTCAATGTCTCCTTCAACTTGTTCCAGATTATGCAGCAGAGATTTAGTTTTGGTAGGTGAATTTTCGAAAAGCACTCTATCATTTACATAGTCTTCGTCTGTCATTGTTTCAGCAGAATATCATCTACTTCATCGGTTCGTGTCTTTTTTAATTGAATCCATTTTATTTTTATTACACCTTTTGGGTGTTTGTCAATGACTCGAGAGATTGGAGTTCAATCTCAGGTCCATGACTCAAAAAATGGTACTTGATGACTCCCAGATTAACACTCAGCATTATAAGGTGTGGATCAAGGGTAAAGTGGGACAATCCAGGGAAAGTAGTTGCACCCTTCCCTACACCTCAGTGTAATAGCTCTTGAGAACGGAGCTTTTGGGTCAACCTCGACTACGGTCACCAACTTTACACCTTCTGACGTTCTTAGTGTGTCATGTTGGGTGATTATATACTTACATCTCCATACAAGACTCCAATGACAATGTCGAAGAAGTCAGTGTCACTATCAGATGAGCGGACGATTGCTCTCATTATATATGGGGGTTGAGCACTCTGGTGAAGGAATTTTCGGCTGCCGCTCGCATAATGCTAACCTCTTCGAAAGAATTGAGCACTCTCGTAGCTGATAGGGTATAATAATATAAACAAAAACGGACGCTGCTGCTGTTGCTACATAATACCTTTTAAATTCCCTTAGCCAACATGGTACGCTTGTTGACCGAGCGGTCTGATACTGAGTCTAACGTAATGTTGGACGGGTTTCGATCCCGGTTTCAAGTGCCCTACATGCCTAGCCACATGGAAGAGTTCCGGTAGAACGAAACAGTCTATCTTGGGTGACAATATATATATATAGGAACAAGCATTACGGCATACATGTACATCAAGAGCGTTTATGTACATATCAATATTAGAAATATAAGCAATTATATCTCACCATATTGATTCTCGCGCGATTACATTGAGTGTATGAAGGTTTTTGTCAGTAAATGTAGATTAATTCTAATGACATATTGTGGGGCTCTCTCTCTGAAAAAAAAATGTCAGTTCATCGCACGTGACGGAAGAAATGTAGAACGATGTATTTACAGCTTGCCTCCCAGGTTTCTTTTTATTGTTTTATTAAAACACGTCAAGCATCTCATTGTTTCCAAACTATCTCTAGTAGGGAGGATGAAAGCCATAGTGTCCTTAAAGCTTGTATCAAAGGCCCGAAAAAGCACTTCTAACAAACGTTAAAACTCCCTAAACTTAGTCTGTTCTGAAATACTCCGGAAATCAAAACGTAGACTTTCACATTATTGTGGTGACCTCTAACTTATTCAGTCGATCAAACGACTCTTTATTTCCATCGGTTAGATGGGGGTAAAGGTATGCCATTGCTTAAAACTATAAATGTTTTGTTGTTTGTTTTCAGACAATTTTTTCCAGATCATTGATATTACGCATGCATACACACGAATACACACGAATAAACACACGCTACCCACCCCATTTACACACACATATATATATATATATATATATATATATATATATATATATATATATATATATATGTATGTATGTATGTATGTATGTAAAGGTACACACATAGAGAGATGGGCATGAACTGAGTACTGAGCATATATATATATATATATATATATATAGAGAGAGAGAGAGACGGAGACGTCGTATTAGCTTCATGTTCCGTGAATTTGGCCATGAAAGATAATATTTTGTTCTTGTTAGTTGTTTTCCCAATCTTCCACATGGACTTGTTGCGCTAATGTACAATGATCTGACATATAATGGAATGAACTCACGCATACACAAACTCCCCCCCTCTCTCTCTCTCTCTATATATATATATATATATATATATATATACACGAAGGCACGCATACATACCGACGTGAATTATAGTTATATGCAAAACCAACATTTAACCTCCATTAATGACTTACTCCAGAAGCATTTTAGACGAACAAAGTTAAGCAACGATGAACTAACTCAGTTCTTGGAAGAGTAACACAAAACAACAGCAGGCACTGACGGTAGCTGAATACATACAGGCCAGACTACGCCTAACTTGAATGAAAAATAAGCTCTGAAATTTCAAATTGTTCGCACATTTTTTCACCGTTTCATTAAAGATTCCAATAATGTCACAATGCATCGAATGCACCTGTGACCTTATCATCTTTCAGTGGCAATCATAGTAATCACTGTCTCCGAATTTCAATCTTTATATCGTTATTTCACTTATTTTCCTTGGCTTTTATAAAATAGTAGCCTATGGCGAACAGACGACATTTGTCTGCTCTATTCTAGTGATGAATATTAAATGGGGCTTTACAATTACGCAAGTTGCTATATTTTCGAAAATATAAAAAGATATTAAAGCAGTCGTTAAAATCACAAACTACAGACTGTATTAATCGAGCATGTCTCACAGATGCTATATTAGTTTTCTGAATTCAATCAGTTATATGCTATCATAAAGACGACATCTGAATATGGTAGAGGCTTAAATTCAAAAGAGAATTTTTTTAAAGGTTATACTGTCGTATATAACGATGTCACCAACTGAATTTGTAAACCAACTTTATATATATATATATATATATATATGTGTGTGTGTGTGTGTGTGTGTGTGTGTGTGTGTGTGTGTGTGTCAAAGTGGGTTTGTAAATTTACGCTGGGGAGA
>CAUZXS010005636.1:0-35000 GCA_963585895.1 Sepioteuthis lessoniana | reverse complement strand
GATATTTTGAGAGAAGAGTTGTAAGTGGCCGTATATCTGATGTTTTTTGGGTGCAGCATTCAGAGTTTGTTCGAAGCATCATGCAACATTCTTGCATAGTTCTTATCAAGTTTTTTCTCCAGGCGTTTCGTTAGGGTCCAGGAAGTGTATCCATACAGTAGTTTTTGCATAACCACAGCTTGGAAGAACTCCGATTTTATTTTGTCAGAGAAATCAGATTTCCATAGGATTGAGAACCTTTCAATAACAGTCCACGCCTTCCCTATGTGCAAGCTGACATCGCTTTCAGTAGATGAGATAATGTTGCCAAGGTATGTGAACTGCTCAACTAATTTCAAAGGTGCGGGCCTCATGTTGTGTAATGGATAGTAAATTAGACTAACCAACCTTAAAAAATGAGTTTGAGTCTTATTGGGTACCCAATTCATCAGGCCTTACGCCACATCTAAGCACAAAGCTTAGTAAATTACCACTAATTTAAAAGGCTTGCCACTTAAAGCGGGGATGGTTCCATCTTGTTTAAAACACATAAACTTTGTTTTATTTCAGTGAAATTGATTGGTTGATTTTAATTGCATTTCAACCCGTCTAGGATTATTTATTTCCGAAAGGTAAGGGCTGTTTTATATAGGTACTTTAGCGAATCACGTTGATATCTCGTCCATATTTAGATTTTTTTGTGAATATTTTTCTTCAGAGTTTTTTTTTATTTTCACACAGTCCGATTAAATGTCACTGATTTTTCCATAGTTCTATTTGACCCTCTGAGAGGATCCTAGTAAGTACAAACATTACAGGTCAGATTAGACATGAAATCAATGGCAATATAGGGATACGCTATATTCCACAGATCTCCAGAACTAGAGCCTCACCATCAGATGCATTTCGGTATCATATCCAGAAAACTGTTTTTTACTGGATATGGTTTGGTTTGGTTTTATGGCATATCAACCGTTGTGGATTATTGAATGTCAAATCCTCTTTATACATATATATCAAATATATATCATTTGGTTAGGTTGTTTTTTATGGCATATCAACCATTGAAGGTTATCTACTGCCAGATGCTCTTTATACAAATATATTAAATATACATGATTTGGTTAGGTTGGTTTTTATGGCATATCAACCATTATAGGTTATTTAACGCCAAAACCTCTGTATACATATATATTAAAAAAATATGATTTAGTTTGGATGGGTTTTATGGAATCTCAACCATTATAGGTTATTTAATGCCAAATCCTCTTTATAAATATATATAGGATTTGGTTTGGTTTAGTTTGGTTTTATGGCATATCAACCAAATCCATTTTATACAAATAAACAGTTCTATTGCAAACAATTCGGTTTAACATAAGATCACAGTTTAAATGTAAAAACAGTTCTATTTCAAATAATTCAGTTCAGCATAAGTACATAGTTTAATTTTTTTTACCCATAGATAGGACCCTATCAGGTGCAACCACTCCGGGCTAGAATGGACTTGAGAGGAATGGCAATAAAGTGATACTCAACATTCCCCAAATCACCAGCATTAATGAAGCCTCACCATCAGATTGTTTCGTATCATACCCAATACACTCGTTGGGTGAGTCTTACATCATTGCAGAGATACAGTTGGTGTATTCTGCAGCACCAGTCGAATGGGCCGTTTTATGCTGGAAGAGTCTTTACCTTGCTAGTGGGATACATCAATGTATTCTAAGCTCAGAGACATACATTTCAATTACATTGTTTCATAACTAAATAAAATAATATAAAACGGAAACACATTTCCTAGTCAATGAACGATTTCGTCCATGTGCAGATACTGTTTGTCCTGTAGAGAAACTGCAAAGAGCGATGACCGATACTGACGGATAACGAGAAAGAGCCTAGAAAACCCATGCCATCAGTGTTAATTGCTAACGGTGATTATAATGATAATAAAGTTATCGTCCATGCACTGGAAACTCTCTGCCCTGTACGATATCCTAACTCGGCACAACCTAAGATGAACTTGTCATTTGAACGGACTTAAGAATAGCAAACTGCAAAAATAGATTCTTCATTCTCAATTCAGGAAAGGGTCACTTAAAAAAGAAGGACCAAAACTAAAGCATAAGAACATCAATAAAATGCAAAAGAAACCTGAAGGTCAGGAACCACCCTTCAGATGACTGACAATACTAGTCCCAAAATCGAAAAAAAATGAGTAAAATAAATAACAGCTAGACCTAATCATTGGGAGCGATGGACTGCAAGCAGTAGTAAAAGTAGTTGCAGCATTTGTCAACGCTCTGCTTATATAAAATCATAGAAAATAAATATTTCTGTAGGTCATTGCAAAGGAAACCCCACCATTGTGCATTCAAATATCATTCCCGTGTAGAGACTAGCATGTATTTACCAACTGCTCAGTACGAGCAGTATGTTACACAAGTCATTTCTTAATCGGAGTTTCACAGGTTTGAATTAAGAGTTTTCCTTCTCTTTCACTGGTTGCCTAACTAAGGCAAAAGAACCCAGTCTGTCCTACTATTTATCCATATTTGGAGGTAGAATAATTGGATTCATACCTTTCCATAGGGTATTCGTTCTATGTGAAAAAGCAATTAGCCCCGTCCAGGTTTTGAACTCGTGTCGCTATGGACATTTCCTATTACGATAACCATTACTCCACAGGAACGTCCATTTGGAGATTAATATCTAATTCGAAATATGTCATTGATACATTAGTTTTTCAATATCAGGCATTGCTTATGTTTGTATTTCCAAATCATTGTGTACACAGCTAACTTAATATGGTTTCTCTTTCAACATGTCTTTTGTCTATCGTTTTTCTATTCTGACTGTAAAGCTGCATTTCATTATTATTTTTCCTTTTGTGATTCTTTTGTAATGCATCATCCAATTTATAATACATAAGTCAATACATGAAATATTTCAAATATAGGCTTTTATATTCAAAATCTTTACATTATTAACCCCGATGTTCACAGTGCCAAATCAGCTGGGGCTGTAGAATACACGTATTGCATCTCTGCAGAGGGGTAAAACTCCACTAACGAATGGCCCAGTCATCTGGGACTCTAGAATACTCAGACTACATCACTTCTGAGGGGTAAGACTCTCCCAACGAGTGGCCCAGTCAGCTGGGGCTATAGGATACACAGACTGAATCTCTACCGAGGAGTAAGACTACCCCAACGTGTGGCCCAGTCACCTGGGGCTATAGCATACACAGACTGCATATCTGCTGAGGGGTAAAACTCCACCAATGAGTGTCCTGTATATGACACTAAACAACCTGATGTTGAGACTTTAGTTATGCTAGAGTTTAAGGAATGCAGAGTGCCCTTTTATTGCCATTGCTCTCAGGTTCATTATGGCCCGGAGTAGTAGCACGTGATAGGGTCTTATCTATGGGTTGAATTGAACTAAACAGTGTACTTATGCTAAACTGAAATGTTTGAAACAGAACTGTTTTTACATTTAACTGTATGTAAACAAAAATATACTAATGCTAAACTGAATTGTTTAAAAAAGACTTTTCTTTGACACTTGAATTGCGTGTTCATGTTAAAGTGAATTATTTAAAATAAAACTTTTTTGACTTTTAAATTGTGTACTTATGCCAAACTGAATTGTTTGAAATAGAACTTTTCATATGTATAAAATAGATTTAGCCTTAAATAACCAATGACATGCCATGAAACTAAACCAAACTAAAATCCATGTTTCATAGAGAATTTCCACAATTCTAACCTTGATAACCCCTATGTACACACTTAAAAAAATTCTGGTAATTACAAGTACCAAAGAATCAATATCCTTATCCCCACGTTTCGGCCAGCCTGATTCCCTGTCTTCTACACCTGTCAACCTCATTTAGATTTTTTTTTAAGTTAAATTTTGTATTCGATGGACTTGGGGATATTGTTCTCTGTGAGTTCGATACTCAAGTGGGAGCCAGAATACATCAGGGTAAGACAGACCAATTTGGATAAATCAAACTGGTAAGTTTTGTTAATGAGATCAATCTCCAGCTTGTTTCGCATTATTTTACGTTTAAACTTTGTATGTAAGTTTAGAACGAGTATAATTCAATAAATAAAGAGAATTTAGACAAAGGACTTGCAAGGAGGAAACAAAGTTTACCGCTGAACCTTTTTCAAAGAAATCAATTGTTATTTAGGCTTTCATCCTACAGAACCTTCTTTACAGACTGCTGTGCCAGGAACATTTTATTTACCAGATAGTCAGTGTTTCAGTACTCCATGAACTGTCTTTTCGACTCTGACTCACTGTGGCAAATCCTAGTTTAGCCGATTTGTAAACATTTATTTTACTGATACATACTTTCCATTTTCATTACATATTCATAGGTAAATTTGACATGGTTGGCTTTTCTCAGCCACTAGATATTTGATAATTGGCCTCTGTTGAAGCCGTGGACATTGCTCTTGATTTACCGCCAAATCAAATAGCCTTAAAACAAACATAGTTGCGAGAATATATTAATTTTTGCAATAAACCAATTCCAAACAAAACAGAGATTATATTCATAGAAAAAAAATCTGGAAAAATCCCCTTTAATAATGACGCACATAGATAGATAGATAGATAGATAGATTCCACTTCATATATTAGATGACCCTTTAACACCTCTAATGGTTCCCTGTCATTAGTGTATAAGAAACCTTCTGAATATATGTTTCTGACAAGAGCCTAGGGAGCGTCATCAACGATGTAAATCGACCTATGTAATCGGTGGGATACGGTTGAGTTTTTAAGCATCATACACCCCACCACTAAGTCGATCTCAACTTAACTGACTCGTGCAATCGGGGGTGAGGTTGAGTCTTTAAGGTCCACTCTCCTCATCACTGAGTCGATCTCAACTAAATTGATTTGTGTAATCGGGGATGGGTGAGGTTGAGTCTTTAAGCATCATACACCCCATCACTAAATCGATATGAACACGGACGATCATGCATGGATTTGATCTACACCCGCAGTTCAATGCAAGCAAATATTTTGTCTTTAATATCCATTGGACTAACGTTGACTACGTTTCCACGTATTGCATTGGCTGCTGCAGCTCAGGATTGGTTTGCTTTCTAAGTTTAATGTCATATCAACTTTAATAGGTTATATAATGCCAAAACCATTTTTGTCGAATAACAAGTGTACAATATAATGCATAACTAGGGTGATAGAGACAATTCAGACGTAAGGGTCTGAATACCCTCATCCGAAACTGAACGTAATAGTATGAGCGTAGTTTAAACTTTCTTACAAAGATGACATAATCCAGAACGCCGTAATGCCACGAGGACTGCTTCTGATGCTGGTTTGCAACTGCCAATCCACTGGTCTGATCGGTTTATTTAAAAGTGTCTACTTGTCATTCTTTATTTAAAAGTGTCTACTTGTCATTCTTTATTTAAAAGTGTCTACTTGGCATTCTTTATTTAAAAGTGTCTACTTGTCATTCTTTATTTAAAAGTGTCTACTTGACATTCTTTATTTAAAAAGTGTCTACTTAGCACTCTTTATTTAATTAAAGTGTCTACTTAGCACTCTATATTTAAAAGTGACTACTTGACACTCTTTATTTAAAAATATCTACTTGACACTCTTTATTTAAAAGTGTCTACCTGGCATTCTTTTTTTAAAAAGTGTCTACTTGGCACTCTTTATTTAAAAGTGTCTACTTGGCACTTTTTAAAAACCTCAACTTGGCGCCTTTTTTTTCAAATTGAAGGAAAAGGAAGTTCTCTCTCTTAGTCTCCAGACACCAGCTTCTAATTGTATTTACTGGATGCTTTCTAAGGTACGCCTTGATGTCCATAATAAAAACTGGGCAGAAATTATTTCCCATTGCTGAAATCATGAGACGAAACCTATGCTCAAATTCCCTAATGTTGTATCTGCCTTTGAGGGAATATAAATATATACCATCTGAAAAATAAGTTATATTTAGTGTAATGTTTATCGTCGGAGGAAGTGGAATCAGCAATTGGTAAATAATAGGTTAGACAGTGATTTTTAACCTTGATGAGATAGCCAGTCTAGGTAAAGGAAAACTCTTAATTTAAACCGACGTTACTCTGCTAAAAAATTGGCCTTGTGTCACTTACTGCTTTTGCTCGAGGGGACTCGTAAATATATACACTTGGCATAGTCGTTTTGCAATTTATTCTTAATGAAGTAAATTTGATGTTTTTTGAGTGCAATTATGTTGTGGTCGGTTTCTACATTTGTCTGCCTTTTATAACGTCATGCACACCAAACCTGTCTTTCACTAGGTGTATTGAAGTGCAGCCATTCCCCATAACCGTGTTTTTGTCTATTCGTGTGATGCCGAAAAACACACAAAACAAGGCAAATCTGAGCTTCACGACGAGGAGATAAGGTCTATTTTGAGCGTCCGGTTATACTTACTCAGGTTAAACTGACCATGAGAAATAAGGACAGTTAACCTTTCTGATTTAGAAGATATTCAACTTATCTAATAGGTAATCATCTCAAAAGAATTGCTGAATAGTGTTACTTACTGTCCCTCGAAAATTGTTATACGTTTCCAGTCATTGCTTACCCGGTCGGCTGGGGCAGTAGAATACACCGGGTGCTTCGCTGTAGAGGGGTGAGACCCCCCACACCAACGAGTGTCCTAGATATGACATTAAACAATCTGATGGTGAGGTTCCATTGCTGGAGATGTGGGGGAATACGGAGTATACTTTCATTGCCATCGCTCCCAGATCTACTGTGGCCCGGTGTGATCGTACCTGATGGGGTCCTATCTATGGGTCAAATAGAACTAAACAGTGTCCTTGTGCTAAACTGAACTGATTGAAATAGAACTGTTTTGACATTTAAACTTCACTGCGTACTTATGCTAAACTCACCTGTTTGAATTAGAACTGTAAGACATTGAATATGTGTGTAAACAAAAAAATATATATAGTTATACTAAATTGAATTTTTTGAAATAGAAGCTGTTAGACTAAATGGAATAGCTTGAAATAGAAATGTTTTTGACATTTAAACAGTGTTCTTATGCTAAACTGTATTGGTTGAAATAGAAATGCTTATTTGTATTGAATGGATTTGGTATTAAATGACATATAAAGGTTGATATGCCATAAAACCCAAGCAAATAAAGAAAGGAGTCGTTTCGCAATGTGGTATGTGAATCATAAGTTTACGCATTTCAAATGCTGTGTTTTTTTTTTTGGCAAGGCTTCTCTTCTAAAAGGGACTATCTCTGATGAACCTGAGATTAATGACAATGAAGTACTCTGCACTTTCGAGATCTCCGGAACTAGAGCCTCACCATCAAAAGTAGTTTGAACATCTCTTAACATTTCACATAGCACTAATACCCTTGGGAAAGGTATGAATCCAATTATTCTCCCTCCAGCTATGGGTAAATAGTAGGACAGACTAGGTTCTTCAGCCTTGGTTAGGCAACTAGTCTAGGAGAAGGAAAACTCTGAATTCAAACCTGTTAAACTCCGCTTAAAAATTGACCTTGTGTCATATCCTGCCCGAGCGGAGGGGTTGGTAAATAGTATCTTTGTAAAGGAGTCTTACCTTTCTGTTGAGGATGCATTTAAATTATTAAAAGCTTTGCTGACAGGGCATATAGATATTGTGAGTTCAATCCTAATTAGGTATGTGGCCTTGGGCCGGACAAGAAAAAATGTACCAAAATTTCTACTTGGTATTGAATATAGTGGTTAACGAGTTGGACTGTAATATCGTGGTAAGCAATTGTTGAGTTCTAGTTTTGCCCTTGTCTTCTTTTTTTTTGCACAAATAAATTTAGGAAAGATATGTGCCCCTTTATGTACCTAGCTAAAGGTTAAATAGTACAATGAATGTTCTTCTGAAAAGATGACTTTGGCATTTAATAAACCACGACATTTGATATACCATTAGACAAAGAAACCAAACCAAACCAAACCAACCAAACCAAACTATCTCAACTGGGTTTTTATTATGATAGAAACATATCGTTAAATACAAAATTGTATCAATTTTTATATATTTTGTCCCTTTCTGGACTCATTATCTTTATTTATTTATTTTTTTCGTTTTTTTTTTAAATTTCTATTTTTATCTTCTTAGCTTGTTTTGCATTGATTTTCCCGCCATTTCTCATTTATTTTGTCACATCACGGCTAATGTAGCACAAAGAATCTTTACTGTTTTTTTTTTCTCATGTTTTTCTTATTATTATTCACTTCTCTTTATTTAAAAAAAAAATCTATTTCTTTTTTCTCTCTCCTCTTAGATTTGACTTAATTTTTTTTTTATTATGTGTCCTCTTCCGAAGTTTTCCTCTCTTTCTCTCTCTCTTTCTCTCTCTCTCTCTCTCTCTCTCTCTATCTATCTATCTATCTATCTAGCTCCCTCTCATACATACATACATATATACAAATGCGCGCACTCTATCTCTCTTTCTCAATCACATATGCTCATACACCCACACACTCTTTCTTTCTCACTCTCTCAACATACACATATACAAACACAAACTCTATCTCTAGATCTATCTATCTATCTATCTATCTATCTTTTGCACGTACACGCAAATGTACACATCTAAATTTGATCTACTTTCTTAAGTGTGTGTGTGTGTGTGCGCGCGCGCGCGTGTGTTTTAATTTTTTGTTATATATTTTTTTATTATTCACTACTCTTGAATTTTTTAAACTATCTATAATTTTTTAAATTCTTTCTTTTTTTCTTTTTCTTTTTTCTCCTTTTTTTTTCTTCGCTTAGATTTAACTTAATTTTTCTTTGTGATTATTTTGAATTGTTTTATAAAGTGTTTCTTCCATAAGTTTACCCCAAACACTTTCTCTCTCTCTCTCTCTCTCTCTCTCTCTCTCTCTCTCTCTCTCTCTCTCTCTCTCTATGTCTCTCTCTATCTATCTATCTCACACACGTACACACACAGACTCTCCCTCTCTCTCTCTCAATCTCTCTCACACATGTACACACACATGTACACATACACACACACTCTCTGTCTTTCTCTCTCTCCCTCTCACTCTCTCTCAAATACATACGCATACACACACATTCTCACTCTCTCTTGTTCGCTCTTTCACATACACATACACGTACATACAAGCAAACACACATATATGAACATATGCCCACTCTCTCTCTCTCTCTCTCTCTCTCTCTCTCTCTCACACACACACACACACTCACACACACGCACACACACATATATGAACACATGCACACACTCTCTCTTTCTCTCACTTTCTCTGTCTCTCTCTTAAACATACACACTCACAAACACACACACGCACATACACGTCGTTATTCTAAATTTGATCTTTTTTTAAATTCTTTTTTTCGTATTTTTCTCTATGTAAATAAAACTTAGAGAAAAAGAATTTGCTTTGTTTTATTTTTTCTGAAAAAAATCTTTATGCAGTTTTTTTCTTAATTTACTTTTATTTCGAATAGAGGCATAACAGCCTCTGGCTTTTTGTCAAAGTCTGTCAAAGACAGGAGTAAAAAGAAAGAACTTGAGTGAAAAAAAAAAAAAAAAGACAATCTTAGCAAGACATCTTACGTATGTCGTATCATTCATTTCATTGTATTCTATTTTATTAAAAAAAACTGTATTTATCTATCAGAAACCCACACACATATTTCTCAAACACATAAACTGATATACACACACATTCACGCCTATTCATACTCAATTACACATACATTAACATACATATATACAAAAAAACAACAACACATGTATACCATATTTACCAAACCCTATGCTCGGGCAGGATATGACACAAGGTCAATTTTTAAGCGGAGTTTAACAGGTTTGAATTCAGACTTTTTCTTCTCTCAGACTAGTCTCCTCACCAAGGCTGAAGAACCTAGTATGTCCTACTATTTTACCTATAGCTGGAGGGAGAATAATTGGATTCATACCTTTCCCAAGGGTATTAGTGCTATGTGAAATGCAATCAATCTTGTTTAGGATTTGAACTCGAGTCGGCGTGTCCATTTCCTACGGCAATAACCATGACACACCAGTCACTTCCACCAAAAACACATGAATACACATACACTAATATACTCACTCATAAGATCACACACAAACACAATCAAATAAAAAAAAAACTTATACTTCGAAATATACATATTTGGAGGCACAAGTAGAGGAAAAGTTATCGTCCAAGGAAATGAATCCGATGAAATAAATATAAATCCTTGACGAGGTCACCTACATTTCAAATAGCACTAACAAAAATCCAATTAAAATCCAATAAACTCCCACTCCAATAATGAGTAAATAGTTAGGCTGAAGAATTCTTTAACTATAATAACTGGTCTAGTTGGAAATCACTGAATTCCAACCAGCTGTACACCACTTTAAAAATGACCTTGTGCCACATCCTGCTCGTGGTAGAGAGTTTGGATACGTTCATAAAAAGTGTTATGGCGAATTTTTCGTGGGTATGCAGTTTCGAATTTTTGAAGTGTCCCTGTTAAGGTTTGATATGTGGTTCCTACGTGAGTCCGTATTTTAGATCTGCTAGTATTATGGGTTCGAATGCCTCGTCGCCAGTGTTATGGCCCTGGGAGAGGTCACAAAAGAACAGAACGCCACGGTTATAGTACATGTATATATTTACAAGAACAAAGGATGGTTGCTAGAACAATAGGGCGGTAAGCTAGTTCACATAACCATGCAGGGGCGAAGTTAGCTACCGAATCTAGACTGACTTCGTATTGCTGCGTCTTCCGGTATTATGAAGAGTGGTTGAGTCCATTAGTTGGTCATTCCGCCACAACATATACTTACACAAGGACACATGAAAACAGACACACACGAACATACATAAACGTTATATAATTAAGGAATGATTTTTTTATATTAATCATTTTTCGTTAATTATATTTTATCATTCAGTTTGGTTAGGCTTTGAACTATTCGAGTCTCTTAAGTTCAGGTGCATAGTCATAGGGTACAGTTTTACGCTCGTGCGCAAAGGATATGACAATCACAATTGTCATGATAAACCCCCAGACAGGAAATGGGGCTGGAGTGTGGATGACGTCATGCCCGGAAGAGATGGTCCTGAGAATGTGAGGATTTTGAAAAGAGTCAGTTGAGATTGGAACATGGGGGCAGAGAATTGAGTTTCTGCCATTGAGACGAGAGTTGGAGTTTGACCGTTGAAAGACGTAGTTGGATTTTTCGGATCTCTACCGACAGAGATTTAAAACACCAGAAGATACACCGCGAGTTGGGATGGGGTTGGCATAGTAAGAATTGTATCTCTCTCCTCGTATCACCATGAACCGAAGTCAAGAAATTAATAAACTGTTTGTATCTGATTAAAAAAAAGAAAAGAAGGATGAAGCTGTCAACAACATCCGTTGTATTCACACCTGCTGGTCACGTTAGTACATTACACAAACAGACAAAAAATAGTAGTAGCTATTGAAAAGGGAGCCTTCTGGTCGCCCTCGACTACGGTCGCCAACTTTACTTACTTTTACAGAAGTCTACACATGTAAATATGGCTACAAGCGCACATAATCACTTACAAATGCACTTATACACAACAATACACTTACGTACGCGCGTGCGCACACACATACCCAACCTATCCGCATGGTGTCTTTTTTTTCTGTTTGTTTGTTTTGTATGAGTGTATGCGATTACATGAGTACACATATACGCACTGGCCCAGTCAGCTGAGGCTGTAGAATACACTGACTGTATCTCTGCAGAGGGGTAAGACTCCCGAACGAGTGTCCTGGATATGACACTAAACAATCTGATAGTGAGGCTTTACTAATGCTAGAGCTCTGGGGAATGCAGAGTACCCCTTCATTGCCATCGCTCCTAGGTCGACTCAGGTCCAGAGTGATAGCATCTGATATGGTTCCATCTATGGGTTAAATTGAACTAATCTCTGTTCTTATACTAAACTGAATTGTATGAAATAGAACTGTTTGACATTTAAACTGTGTACTTATGCTAAACTGAATTGTTTAAAATAGAACTGTATATATGTATCAAAATGGATTTGGCATTAGATAACTCAAAATTGTTGATATGCCACAAAACCAACCAAACCAAACAAAACATATACGCACGTTTGTATCTTAAGAATGTGAAGCAAATATATTTTTGTTAAGAGACTTTCAATTCTGTAGAGTTTGATTGTAAATAATTCCTAATAATATCTGTTTTCATTAAATAATATTCTACGAGAAATAATGAAACCCTGTTGTCTTTCGCTTAAAAGAAAATGGACTTAAATTTAAGAGCAATACTTATTTAAGAAAAAATATATAAACAACCCAAAGATTCTTTTAATATTTTTTCTTTTAAACTAAGATTACAATATTGCCCATGATAAAATAAAATTCTATGCTCTTCTAAACCAAAGATTAGAGGGTTTTATTATTTCTTGTGCAACATTATTCAATCAAAACGGATGTTATTAGGCATTATTCATTACCAATCATAACTGCAGTGAAATTATGTAGTCCAAAATAAAATTTCCACATATCTAAAAATAATATGTAAAGCGTGTACGTATTTATAGATTCCAGCAAATTCATATATTTAGTTGCAGAGTTACAATGATGTAGAGTTCGGTACTAAAAATTCCTAATAATGTCCGTATTTATTGTATAATATTCAGCAATATTTGATAAAATCATGGTATATCAATTGAATTACTATGATCAGAACATCCGAGGAGTTCTGCGCGTGACATACGGAACCACTGGACAGCTGCTTCGACCTTATCAGCTTTCATCAACAGTATATACTGTTATCTCCCCTACTTGAGATCAAACCATCGACCACAGAATAGTAATTTACGAAGCTCTTTGCTTCGATATAGCACAAGGCCGAAGGAATGGGGCACCCAATGAGACTCGAGCTCACCATCGACCACAGAATAACTAGTCATGGTAAATGCATGGCCAATTACTATGATGTGTCTTGCAGTTACACTTATAGAGGACACTGTCACTTCCAGAGCAGCGTCTTCCCAAAAGTATTATAGATACGCATCCACGTAAACATAAACTCATGGGCAAAGAAATAATTTTTTCTTTTTTGTTTGTTTTTAAATAGAGGAATAATATATTATATAAATTGAATTACCATGAACACAAAACCCGGCAAGCACCGCACGTGACATAAAATATGGCAAGCACTGAGTGCGACATAAAAAAAAATGTCACTCTGTTTCCTTTATCATGATGTATGATTATGCGGGTGCGTATCTCCCATTCTCTTGGGAAGACAGAGCCCTAGGGGTGACAGTGTCTATATAAGAGTACAGGTTAATTGGCCGCGCATTTACCCTGACTAGGTAATTTGGCATCATATATGCACGGTGTAAAACTGTATCACAGAAGCAGAGTTTCAGCTTTGCACTCTATGGTTGCTGGGTCGATCACCGGTATGCACTGCTAAAGAAACTTAATAAGGTCGAAAGAGCTGTCCAGTAGTTCCGTATGCCGCGCGCAGTTCTTGCCGGATTTTCTGATCATGGTTGTTCAATTATTATAATAAAAAAAAAAATTATCAATTTAAAAATTTAAAAAAATCATATATCTACAATTATGGTATCTTTGCTTTTGGAGAAAATTATCTTTTTACAAAACTTGTTTTTGTGCACTTATTTCAATGTATATGTCCAACCCCTCCACTTCAGACAGAAAGTAGCTCAAAGTTGATAATTAAGTGGATTCGAATTCAAAGTTTTTCACCACCTAGAATGGCTGCTTTAACCATATTTACCAACCCCTCCGCTCGGGCATGATATGACACAAGGTCAATTTTTTTAAGCGGAGGTTTGAATTCAGAGTTTTCCTTCTCCTAGACTAGTTGCTTCACCAAGGCTGAAGAACCCAGTTTGTTCGACTATTTACTCATAGCTGGTGGGAGAATAATTGGATTCATACCTTTCCCAAGGGTATTAGTGCTATGTGAAAATGCAGTTAGCCTGGTCGATCACCAGGATTTAAACTCGTGTCGCCGTGTCCATTTCCTACGACGATAACCATTACACCACAGGCACCTCCTTTAACGAGGCTAAAGAACCCAAACTACCATACTAATTACCCACAGCTTGGAGATAACAAATTTATACATGACTTTCTCTTGAGCATAAACATGTAGTGAAATGTAGAAAGCCTCGTCCGGGATTTGAACTTGCGTTGTTGATTTCAGTTCTTACAAAGATAACAGTTACATCCAGGGAGCCAACTGTTTAATATATGAAGACAAACACTCCCAAACAAGCCAGTACACACCCAAACTAACAGACACACCCAAACGCACACACATACTAGCATATACACACTTATGCACATACTGACTTACTCCAAACACACACACACACACAATACTATACACATACAAAACTACAGAAGCAGACATGCATAAAAACAATAAACAATCCTCGCACAAACTATCATAATACCTGCATATATTAACATCCAGCGAAAGCTAGTTAACAGAAAAATCGGCTAGATTTCTAACGTCCATTGAGATTTACCATATATTCCTTTTTTCCCTCGAGACTTTATCTTCTGTCTGATCACAGCTTCAATTATTCTTCGTTTCTGATTTTAACAAAAGCCTTTTTTTTTCCTAATATCTTCAGAGAAGAAAAAAATTTCAGAATTCCCACTGTAATAATAGAACATTTCATTCTTGCTGATTTATTCATATAACTCGTTATATCGGGTTAATATTTAGTTATTCTAATTAATAAAATGAATATTATAACATCAAAAATTCTGTCGGCGAAGAAGATGAACAAAAAAAAAAGGTTTTTAACCTGGCGGTGATTGCATTTGAACCCGATTTATATATATTATATAAAAGAGAAACCATTAAAATCACTCATATTTTTTTTGTAATAATATCTATTTCTGCAGACCCTATATTTTTTTTTTTTTTTGAAATGTTTGATCTGCATCTTCAGACAAAGAAGTAATCTTTATATTTTTCTTGTCTGAAGATACAGATCTAACATTTAAAAAAATATATAGGGTCTGCTGAAATAGATATTATTACAAAAAATATGAGTAATTTTTATAGGTTTCTTTTATTTGGAATTATTTGCTCCATATATTAATTTATTATCATTTTATATTGAAATCTCTATTGGATTTTGAATTACATAAATATTGAAGAAAGAAAATCCCAAAATAGAATCGTTCCCACCATCGGCTGACTTGGTGTTGAATGATATATATACACATATACATATTTGCGCGTGTGCGTGTGTGCGTTTATACAAAAGTAGGTGGACAATAAATGAAAAAGTTTATTCGACTAGTTTAAGCACAACCTGTTTGAATTAAATATAAACTTTACCGCTAAGAACGTTAAAAATGTTATATATATATATATATATATATATATATATATATATATATATATATATATATTCGCTCGGGCATACACAGATGCAGACAGGCAAACACACACACACACACACACACACACACACACACACACACACATATATATATATATATATATATATATATATATAAGACAATACAGAAAATTAATTGACATGTTTCACTTTACGGATTGTATTATCAAGGATTAAATTTTATCTGTATGTGTGTGTGAGCGTTATGTGTCTGTAACAGAGTAGTAGTAGTAGTAGTAGTAGTAGTAGTAGTAGTAGTATGGCTATCAAAATAATTATTTATTCATATACATTAAATGAGTGAGTAAACGTGAGATGAGTCAATGTGTTTTTGCCAAACTAAAAAGAAAACAAAAAAACGCTACGTCCTCCGACAAAGAAGAGATGGAAACGGAAGGTGCTAATATCGAAGCCAAGAAGTCAAATCCTCTTCAGTCAAAGCTTGAGGTTTTCCGTGAACAGTTCGGAAATTGGATTTCTTTTGAAGCAACTAAAATGCTCGTTTTATGCCTTAACATTTGCGCTGATCTGAAACCGTCTTTTTGTAAGATCTTCTTTCTAATTGCACCTTTAGCTCAGTTTATGATCTTATTGAAGGAATTTGAACAGACTGGATAATTTTAAGGCAAGTAAAACTTAATTAAAGTAAGAGTCATAATTTTATTTTTATGCCATTCTACCTAAGCAGTCACAAGTTACTTGAAGAGGAAACACCCACAGCTGAGTAACCCTTTCATTCTCTTTAAAGACTCTTTGACAATCTAAAGAGCTAAAGAAAGATTATTTGACTATACCATGACTATCTGACATTTACCAATTTTACTACCGATGAAATTTTGGTTATTTTATCATTTCTTTATTAAAAGAATAAACGAGGAAAATGATTATTAGAATCTATAAAAAATATGTATAGTAAAAAAGATAAAAATCAAAAATTGTTATATTCAAATGAAAAATGAATTATAGAAATTGTAAATTTTAAAATTCATATTTTCTCGCCTTTGTAACGTACTATGCAGTCATAGTGAATGGAAATTATGCACTTTGATTAGTTGGTTGGTTGTTTAGTCTTTATGACATATCCACCATTGTAAGCTATTTAATGCCAAATCCATTTTATACAAATTCATCATCATCATCATCATCATCATCATGTCGTGCGGCTAGCACGGATATCCCTGACCCTCTCTCTCCACGTCTCCCTATCATTCATCGCCTCTGGCAGGTCTTCAGGGTTACATCCCGTATCATCACATAGCTGCTGTATGTATGTTCGAGTTGGTCGTCCTCCTTTTGATTGGCCATATGCGGGGGTCCACAGGAGTACATCACTTACGAGCTCGTCCTTGCTTCTCCAGTTCTATTTCAAACAATTCAGTCTATCGTAAGAACACAGTTTGTCAAAAACATTTCTATTTCAACCTAATCGGTTTAGTCAAACAGTTCTAATTCAAACAATTCGGTTTACTATAAGTATAGATTTTGTTTACACACTGTTGAATGTCAAAGCAGTTCTATATTAAACAAGTCAGTTTAGCGTAAGTAGAGTTTCAATGTCAAAAACAGTTCCATTTCAAACAATTCAGTTTAGCATAAGTACGCAATTTTGTTCTATGTAAACCATAAATAGGGCCCTATCAGATGCTTCCACTCTGGGTCAGAGTGGATCCGGGAGCGATGGCAATGAACAGGTACTCTGCATTCCCCAGAGCTCCTGCAATACCTCACCATCATATTGTTTATTGTCAAATAAGGACATTCGATGAGGGGTGTCATCGCTGGGCAAGTGCACTATGATATGCAATTTGTGGGTACATATTTTGTTGTCGTTAAATATCCATATTCTTTCAGTACCTAGATGGAATTTTAAATGTACGTAATATAAGGTCTTTACCTTATATAAGAGAAATAAGGCAAGGAAAACAAAAAATTCAAAAAACGAGAGAAGGAAAGAGAGAAAGTGAAAATAAAAGAAAGAACGTTTACATTTTGGCCTTGAAAATTACCAACGATGAACGAAAGGCCTGAGGAAAAAAATCTTTAAAAAGTTTAATAAAAGTTCTGGATTTGTCTAGACTACTGTATCGATCAACCACACATACGCTTACGAAAGTCAAAGAGAAACAGCTTAATAGGAAGACCACAAGACTGCAATATGCTGTTTTGAACAAATCCTTAAGGCAACATTTATGAGGCCACCTGCCTCAAATCTCAGAAATTATTCAAGACGAACAAGATAAGCAAAGCATTCTTTGAAAAGTAGGGACGAACTCATAAGTCACGTCCTCTAATGGACACATGGACACACCAGTACTAGCCAACCAGTTAAAACATACTTAATAAGATCTGTACGGGCACTGGATGCAGCTTAGAGGAGAATATGTGAAAAAGAATCAGGCAAAAGCATGCTGTCATCTCAAATTGATTATATATATATATATTAAGGTGTAAAAAATCTTTTACAAGCTTTTGGTACATACAAGTTTACGGAGCGAATATCGTGAGACCTAGAAAGTCGAAGATTCGCAATGCAAAGACAAATAAAAAAAGATACTCTTAGATACTAATTGTTTTGCTTATATCTCAGTGATATCAATATTCAAAAGAGAGCCCAAGTAGTTTAAAACTGTCCCAAAACCATAACTAAAATCATTTTTAAAGGTGTTGGTCCCAAAACTGGTTGACTGAAGAAAGCTCAGTTTTCAAAGTTACCTTTTCATTTACAGACTCTTGTACTTGAATTGTACTTCAAATTAACTCCAAATGACACACACACACACACACACACACATACACACACACAGATATATATATATATATATATGTGTGTGTGTGTGTGTGTGTGTGTGTGTGCGTATATACATTAAAAGCATAATGATATATATATATATATATAGATAGATAGATAGATAGATAGATGAAAACACATGCTGATATGTGTGTATATATTCACATGTATATGCATTATACACACACACACACATACACGCACACACACACAGATATATACATATATATATATATATATATATATATATATATATATATCTGTGTGTGTGTGTGTGTGTGTGTGTGTATGCTTATATAAAGTTGACATCTTGAAGCAAAATATAGGAATTAAAGAGTTACAAAACGTTATCTCTCTGTGATGTGTAATAAATTATTCTCTCAATCTATCAATCTGTCTATATATATATATATATATATATATATATATATATATATATATATATATATATATATATATTGATTTGGGTGGGTGAGTACAAGAGAGAGTGTGCTTTGTTGATCGTATAGTAGTTGATTTTGTTATTTTTTTCAACAGCAGATGTAATATATATATATATATATATATATATATATATATAGATAGATAGATAGATAGATAGATAGATAGATAGAGAGAGGCTGGGAGATATATATATATATATATATATAGAGAGAGAGAGAGAGAGTGGGGTCTTGGTAGGATAGATAGTTAGAATCAGATTTATATAAAGTTAAATATTTCAGCGTATCTGTAGTAAAAAAATATTTCAAACACTTTCGCTTACACTTCTAATAAAATGATAGTATTGTCTATGAAATCCACTGACTATAATGGGAATGAAAAATAATGATGAAATGGTTGCAACAAGCACTCCATATAAAGAAATTCCCTTCGCCATTCCTGCTGACGTCTAAGTGACGTCACGTTGACGTCAAAGTCCGTGACGGACAGTCCTGAATGAAGACAAAAATTAAATTTCATACTGAAAAAAAATCTGTATAATTTTTATTTATTCGTTAGTATCTATCAGCTGACGACTAAGGCAAAAAAAAAATTGTTTTTACAGTAGTGAGCATTATATTGATACCTAAGCCTCGATTTCATTTCACTGTCGTCTGCTTTTTATCGATTGGATTTCACGCACTGGACTGCATTTAAGGTAGTGCCTGAATCCTTCAACTAATATTTCAGTTCGCTTATTTTCTTACAGTTACAACTGTCGGATACTTTTAAATGCAAGTGTATATGGCTGAAGCTAGTCAGGTCTAGCCGTTTGCTGCAAGTATCTTATCGAAAAAAGCTGTTTATCATTAAATACACACTTGTTTCAAGGGAAGTAAAAAAAAGAAAAGCTTTTTATTTATTTCTTCTTGCGTCTGTATGCTTGGATTTTAAAACTTCAGACGCGGAATTAGACTTCGTTTCTCGGGTTCATTTTTATATTTTACTTTTTAAAAATGTTTGTAGTTAATTTTTGATCAAACTTTATCATTATTATTATTATTATTCCTTGTGATTTTTTCACTCTAGCGTTTGATGAGGGTCTTTCACTGGAATCTGAGTGCCAGCACGACTTCTCAAGTCACCAGGACTCTTCTCAGTATTCTGGCTCATTGTCATAATTTTACTCCTTTTCGAGTTTTTCCCTCCGCGTTAGCCGATAGTTTCTCACTGGAGTTTGAATGACAGCAAGTCTCCTCAAGTGTCCAGGACCCTCCTCAGTATTATGGCTAATCTTAATAATGCCGTAGTAAGAATGGTCTTAATTCGTCCTCTTGTTTCCAAGTCTTACAGTTCATTTACCAATCCTTTGTTAACTATATCGAGAGCACCAATTACAATTAGTATCACCGTCACTTTCATATTCTACAGTTTTATCAATTCCCTGGCCAGGTCAAGGTACTTATCTTTCCTTACGTTTTTTTTTTTTTTTTTTTTTTTTTGTTTGTTTTTTTTCTTTTTCAGTTTTACTCTGAGGTCAGTCGGGACAGCAAAGTCCACAATTCGGCAAGTTTCTTTTTCTTTTTGATTATTACTAGGTCTTGTCGTCTGGCCGAGAATAAGGGATCCGTTTATATCTTCTTCTTCTTCTTCTTCTTCTTCTTCTTCTTCTTCTTCTTATTATTATTATTATTATTATTATTATTATTATTATTATTATATTTCTTGCGAGTTTTTCACACCAACGTTAGCTGGTGGGCTTTCACTGGAGTCTGAGTGATTGCAAATATTCTAAGGTATTCAGAACTCTCCTCAGTATTCTAGCCTATCTTAGAAATGATGCATCCACCATTGTGATTAATATTTTTCATGCTTTTCTCCACGTAATCTACATTTGATATTCTGCATCGTATAATTAATTTCCGCTTTAATGTAATTGATCCTTATGACGTTGTTTTGTGTAGCTTATTAGTAGTAGTTGTTGTAAAATTAGAATTAGTATTGTCAACATTATTATTACCCTAGCTGTTTTTTCCATTGAAGATTGAATGACAGCAAGCCTCGTTAGTTCAGTATTTTAGATCATCTTAAGAGTGTTGTGATCAAGATGGTCTTGGTTATTCCACTTATTTCCAATTCTCCAAGTCTCCTTTCTAAGTTTAAGGCGACAGTATCGAGAGTTCCAACTAGAATTAGTACAATCATAACCCTTATGTACCACAACTTTTTCAGCTCTCAGGCAAGGTTGAAGTATTCGTTAAAATTTTCGATTTCTTTTATTTTCACTGAGGTTGGTTGGAACCGCAAAATCCTCGTAGGAGCAAATTCGTTTTCTTTCTTGTTGATTAGCATTAGGTCTGGTTTTCTAGCCGAGGTTAAAGAATCCGTTTTTATCACAAAGTCCCTGATAATGTAATGGCCGTCATTTTCTTTGATTGATTCTGGTTTGTGCATATATCAGTATGATCAAAATTTAATCTCTCACAAAATCCCAATGGATCATCTTTCCCACGCAGTCGTGCCAACTCTTTGGTAACACTATGCAACACAAATGTTGTTCCTGAATTGCACGTGCTATTTGTTGAATGCTTACGTTTAAAAGCTAAGAAACGGCCATTATTCACTTTAATCTTCGCTTTTATGCTCGGGATATAAAAAGTTATTATAAAACAAACACTGTGTAAAAACGGGCAAATCTTCACCTGTTTAATTACACAAGGCCTAAATAAAACAACATGATAAACAAAATGTACATGTGTCTATGCTACCGTTATACATAAAGGAACAAAACTATTTAGAAGTTAGTAAATGTCTGAGCTTTGCGATTGTAATGCAAATCATTTTCCCGTATCAGTAAGTTGGTCAGAAAAGCCAAGTTTAAGGAGAAAAATAGGTATTTTTTTATTCACTTTAGACGTAAGTAATTGGTAAATTACACCTTCTGTCGAGGAACAAGAAAAAGTGAACATTGATACATAGTGTTTCTATTTGCCAACTCCGACGCAAAGCAGGATGTGACACAAGGCCAATTTTAAGTGGTGTTTTACGGGTTTGAATGCCGAGTTTTCCGATTGCCTATCCAAGGCTAAAGAATCTAGACTGCCCTATTATTTACCCCCAGCTGTGGCGAGATTAATTGGATTCAAACCTTTCCTAAGTGTATTACTGATTTGTGAAATTCAATCAGCCTCATCCAGGATTTGAACCCTAGTTGCTGTGTTCATTTCCAACTAGGATAAACATTACACCGCGGACCGCTTCCTATTGTTACATAGTATTATGTCTGTTCCACGGAAGACATGTTTATTTTAGTATTTTGAGAATTATTAATTTATGTACAATAAGTTACATCTGGCAGCAACATGGCTTTCTATTGATGATTGTCAATTCAATTTTCACCTCAGTTTATTTTATCTGTGGAACATTATTCTCAAAAATGTTTTTGCCGTTTAATTTTTTTTTAAATCTTTACGTTTAATTACGTCTTACGGCAAAATGGCTTCCTGGCGAGTGTTATGTATTATTTGAGATCCATTCCAGATGGCACCTTCTATCTTCAACATTTTTTTTTTTACCTTCTACCGAGTCCAGGAAATTAGTCTAATGGATTCTCATCGCAAATAATCTAATCTCAATGACATCAAAGCAGGTATGCGTAAAAGGGTCTATCAAAAAATGTTGTTTTCTACTGTGTATTAAGTCTTTAATATTCAAAATTGTTTCTTTCCTTTTTTTTTTTTTTTTTGGCATACGCCTAATAATCCAATCTCACGTGGTTATCCCCGTTGTGTAGTGGTTGATGTACTGGAATTGTAATATTGCAAGCAAGTTTGAGCTCCAGTCGCGCTGAGTCGTTCACTTTTAGAAATTCGTTCACTTTTCTGAATGGCAGGAATTTCTAATTCTCCCAACCAATAAATGGCTATATAGTTACTAACATTATTCTTCTACAAGGATATCTATAGCATAAAAACAATGTGAATATATCATTAAAACAAAGAAATTGAACCAAATCAATCTCAAATTATACCGAAGCGGAACAGTAATACTTGGTACAAACAAATGCGGCCATCAAAAATACTTCCAATCGAGTATAATCCGATCTCTGCTATTGTCGACACCTAGCAGTGAGGTCTCCATTTGGGAAGTATATTCTAAGAAGTCAGAGTGTGTGTTTCAAATTAGCTGTGTTTGCTTGGTATGTCCATTGAGTTATTTATGAGTCACGTCAAGTATGTTTATTCGATTCAAAAACAGGTGAACTAAAAGTAAATAATATTTAAAAATGGCTTTTTGCACATTTCTAATAATCGAATTTCAAATCATATTGAAATACAATATTATATATAATTAGATAAGTATAAAAGCGTCAATCAAAAATCTTATTTCTATTGTGTATCAAGTCTATAATAATCCAAAAATATTTTTAAAGATCTGATTACAATATGGTTTACCAAACTGCTATTTTCGGCTTGTATATTCATTAGTATTTCGTCCATATGAGTAGAAATGAATAAAAAAGCACTGACCTGCAATGAGTTCCAATGAAACCAAAGTGTAGTATTTAGAGAAGCGATAAAATCTTGCGAATTATTATACCAGAAACGAATTCCAAATCCGAGGCTTACGAACTGAGAAGAGTGAAGAAGAAAAAAAAACTCTTCAGACTTTTAAACTAAGCTAAGATAAAAAAATGTTCATAAGATGTTCCAGGCTTTTGGGCAAAATACTTCATGGCCGAGATTGTTAATGAAAGAAAAGGTTTATTCTCTATTAGCGCACGAGCTGTTAGATAAATAGCTTTTATTTAGATCGGTTTGAATAGAAGAGGCATCCATTTTTTACGTAAGGCTGATTACTGTGCATTTTAGCCTCTTGAGATGGAGACAAACAGGAAGTTGATGATCACGGATGGTGATCAAAAGAAGAAAGAAAGAGTGAGATAAAATCTTTAGGGGACCGGAAATAAAAAAAAGAAAAAAGAAAAGTGAATTGAGAGGGTCAAATTTTCAAACAAAAAAGAAGAGACAAAGATTCATTAAGTTTAACCTGGAAGCAGGCCATGGTTATTGAAATCAAAAATATCATCGATGGATAATGTGACTGCACTCTCATACACACATACATTAAGGTTCTATTATGGAGGTTAATCTCTGTCTCTGTCTGTCTGTCTTTGTCTCTGTCTGTCTGTCTGTATCTTTCGAGAAAAGAACAGACACACACACACACACATACACAAAATAATTCCTTCTCTACACTGAGAATGATTATTTCTCTGGAGTAAGATAACCGACAGGTTAAGTCAACCGAGTTTCAAGCCCAGCTAGAAGCATCTCAGGTTTCTAGCCATACTGAAGAGTTGATATACAACAAATCGGTCTATCTGTAGATAACAATATGTACAAGGATCATTAAATAAGTTTCCAGACTTTTTTCGTAAGGGCACTTTTATTGATAGTACACACATGAAACTCTAGTCCCCTTCGAAGTTATCTCCTCTGGCTTAATAGCTTATGACAGTCTCTTACGTTCTGTATCTCACTCTGTTTACATCTATCTATCTATCTATCTATCTATCTATCTATCTATCTATCTATCTATCAGAATCATTTCACATGTCTAAAAGTTTATTTTTGAAGCTCTCTGTTTCCCTCTCTATCAGCCTGTCTACTTATCCTTACTGCCATTTCACGTATCCATATGTCTGTTGTAAAGCTCAATTTCTCTCTGACTCTTATTCTATCTATCTATCTATCTATCTATCTATCTATCTTCGAGGATCATTAATTAAGTTTCCAGATTATTTTCGTATGACCACTTTTATTGATAGTACACACTTGAAATTCTAGTCCTCTTCGAAGTAATCTCCTCCGGCTGCAATGCACTTGTTGTACCGTTCCAACAACTTCTGGAAGGCCCCATGGAGTTCCTCTTGTGTGACCATATCAATGACCTTTGTCACAGCCTTTTTCATCTCCTCAATTGTCTCATAACGACAGCTTCTGAGCTTAAGGAATAACCAAAGGTCACAGGGAGCAAGGGGTCTGGACTATAGGAATATATATATATATATATATATATATATATATATATATATATATATATATAGGGAAGGAAATAGATAAGACAGTATGAAGTAAAGTTGAAAAAACAAAATTCTCTAAAATTTGATGAATTCATTATGAAAGTCGATGTTGAATATTTTGATTGTAAAAAGTTTCATCTGGACGTTAAATTCAGGAAAAATGTTGTTCGAATACCAATATATATTTGATGAAATAATAGAAAAAAAGAAAATGTGTATAAAAAAACATTCATACCAACATATTAAGTGTTCCTATTTTTGAAAATAGTATTACATTGTTGTTACGTGGACTGATGTTTGAAATTTGTTTGGCTTTTAAGAGATATAAAGGAAGATGATAAAAACAATTATTAAACTTTTTTTTTCTCTTTCCTGAGGAAAAGTGAAAATGAATATGAACTTATGGTTCATGAGATAAAATCAAATTTAATATATGGGGCTCAAGAAAGTACAATTATGTGAGGAGAAAAAGTTAATTAAAACTAGATATGTTGTAGCTATTTAGAACTAATTTATCCCAGAAAGAAAATACATTGAAAAACCCAGGATGAGTATTGATGGAGGATAAAAACGAAATTGCACTGGCTTAAAAAAATTGTCTTAATCTTTTATGTATATGAGCTATCCACGTGAGTGGATGGCTGTGAGGTTGTAATATTAAATAAAAACATACTGCTAACATGAAAAATTTTGGGTGAAATATTCATTTTAGCTTGGAAATATAGTGATGTTACAGTACGCTGCTTATTCGCTTCTCAAACAATTTTTATATCTGCAGATATAGTGAGTTTTTTTTTTACTTGCGGACACGACCTAGGTTTTGATAAAGATTCCGAATTTTCTCATAATTTTTGCATAAATCGTCTTCTGATCAATATTGGCGATTCAATTTCTTTGCAATATCGCAAAATGACAATACAAAATCATTAAATGCCACAAATTGTTCTTTTCAAACTTAGAAAACTATTTACCAACCATTAACAAAATACTAATCACAAGTTAAAATATATTATCAAGGAAAATAAACTTCTTATTTTTAAGTATTTATTGAGAATTTTCTTTTTAAAAAACTTACGATTTTTTTTAATTATTAAGGGAACTTTTACAACAATAATCGAGGTAAAAAATCAATTCTTCTATGTATGAATATTATCCATTAAAAACGTTTCATTATAACTTGTGGCAATAATAGAAAAATGTTTCGTTTTTTCGCCCCCTGCTTTATTTCGCCAATTATATATATATATATATATATATATATATATATATATATATATATATATATACCGGGGCAGATTGAAACTGAGAATAATAGAAATGAAGGGGAAGGGGTGCTCCAAATTTCCCAAAATTTAAAACTGAAATCTAGTCATCAGACACATTTTAATGTCTAACTAGGACACTCAAAGGTTTCAAATATTGCTATCTAACACAAATAATTCTATTCTAAATTATTCATTAATTTTCAATCAGTTAATAGTTTAAAGTATTGCTATCTAATATTAACAATAATTTCAATATCAATGAATACATGAAAGTGTATAAATTTGCAAAAACAGGTCTTCTGAGGTTGATTTCATTTATAGTTTGAATTATTTGTTACCTTTAAGCATTCCAGTTTTAAGCATGAAGATTAAATTAAGACGTTAGAATATTCGATGGTGTATTTTCTGAATTCTATCCTTTTTATTTTAAAGAAAAATTAAGAAAATACACAAGTAAATATTCAAACGCTCCGATGAAGGTTTAATGTTTAACAGCCGAAATGTTTGACTTTGAAAAATAATCTAAATTATAAAAAAATCTTCCTCTGAAGGCCTTTTATTTGTATTTGTAGATACGATCCGATTCACTTCCAGTATCTTATATATATATATATATATATATATATATATATATATATATATATATATATATATATATATATATATATATCTTCAAAGAGTTGAAAACCTCACCAAGAAAGCCGAGCAGAGATGAATATTTTTGTTGAGGCAACAAACTACTACTTCTTATAAAACAAGAAAAATTAATTCAAAATTTTAGTTTTATAAAAAGTCGTTATGTGTTGCGTAAACAAAAATATCTTGCAATGTTTTTATTTCAAAAATCCTATTATATATATATATATATATATATATATATATATATATATATATATATTTGCGTATGTGTGCGTTTCGTAATCTTTTTTCTAGAACAGGTCGTATCAAATATTTCTAATCCAGAAAATAATGGCTGACGTCTGAAAATGAAAAATGATTCTAACTTATCAAATCGATCAGCTTTTTGCGCGCCAAATATTCTTTCTTTAACATTTATCAAATATCAAGAATAATATGCACGTGTCGTTTTCCTTTTTTTTTTTCTATTAATTTCCATGAGAGTGTGTTGGTCTAACGTTTACTTAACACCACCCCTACACATAGGAAAAATCTTATCGAAGGAAAAGAAGAGGAGATGTAAGTAAAAAGATAAGTTGTGGACAGGTTAGAAAAGAGAAACATTTTTTTTAAAAGCAGATAATCTTACGATATCATAAGTTACCTATTTATTCAAATCGTATTCAGATATTTTTTAAAAAATCAATAATACATAGAAAAGTTAAAATGGTGTTGTTATATTGTCAATCGGGACGGTTTAATGTGTTTATTTTAATAATGCAGATATTCTCTTTAAAATAAATATTCCTCTTCTTCAGTCTTTCTGCTTCTTTCTCCTATTGTCTGTCAGTCGATCAGTCTGTCTCTTTGTTTCTATCTGTCTCACTTTCTCCCTATATATATATATATAAGTGTGTATGCACGTGTGAGAGAGAGAGAGAGAGAGAGAGAGAGAAAGAGTGAGGGAAAGAATGTATCAGGTTAGTGTAGATCAAGAGTAAGATGGTTTTATATATATATATATATATATATATATGCATGATTTCAAAGCATTAATAATAAAAATAATAATAATAATAAAAATAATAATAATAATAGTGGAACATAAAGGTTACAATTATACCAATTGTGATTGGTGCTTTTGGTTCAGTAACTAAAGGATTACTAAAGGGACAGGGGGACTTAGAAGTTGGCGGACGAATGTAGACCATCCACACAACAACATTAGTAAGACCGGCCTTAATACTGAGAAGAGTCCTGGAGAATTAAGGAGACTTGCTGTCGCTCAAACTCCAGTGAAAGACCATCAGCTAACGCTGATGTGAAAGACTTCTATGTAGATAATAATAGTAATAATAATAATAATCCCGAGCAAAACATTGGGCAGTTATATCTCATGCATACATTGGACCCTAGAAAACACTACCACACAAGAGCAGATTGAAACCGAGAATAATAGAGATGAAGGAGTGCTCCACATTTCCCCAAATCTAAAACTGAAATCTTATCATCAGACGCAGTTTAATGTCTAACTAAGACACTGAATGGATTCAAATATCGCTATCTAAAACAAATAATTCTATTCAAAATTATTCATTAATTTTCAAGCGGTTAATAGTTTAAAGTATTGCTATCTGATACTAACAATAATTTTAATATCAATCGTTTGCCCACTGTTAAAGGGCTTCAAGTATAGTAGATTATAGAATAGTTCTGTTTAATCATTAGATGGGACCAAAAGATGTACTAGTACTCTTGGTCTGAGTGTTATATTAAGGATACTCTTTGAGGTATCTTACTCCTCTGCAGAGGTTCAGTCAGCATAGTATACGGCCCAAGCTCACAGGACAGGTTCCCTATATATAAGTTACTCAAATTATACTTCTTCATCGAAACACATCTGGCATCTGAATTGCCCAGTCGGCTGGAAATTGTAGAATACACTGACTGCACCTCTGCAGAGGGGTAAGACCCCATCCGCCCAACGAGTGTCCTGATATGACACTAAACGATCTGATGGTGAGGTTCCAGCAATGCTGGAGCTTTGGGGAATTCGGAGTACCCCTTCATTGCGATTGCTCCCAGGTCTACACTGGTCTGGAGTGGTAGCACCTAATAGGGCCCTATCTATGGGTTGAATAGAACTAACGGAATACTTACGCTAAACTGAATTGTTTTAGTAAGCTGAATAGCTTGAAATGGAAATGTCTTTGACACTTGAACCGTACTTACATTTAAACTGCGTGCTTATGCTTAACTGGATTATTTGAAATACAACTGTTTTTCGACACTAAAACTGTATTTACACTTTACTGAATTGTCACATATAACTGCTTGAATAGTTTGAAATGGAAATGTTTTTGACTATTAAACTGTTTACTTATGCTAAACTAAATTGTTTTAAATAGAACAGATTATCTACATAAAATGGATTTGGCGTTAAATAACCTACAAAGGTTGATATGCCATAAAACCCAACAAACCAACCAACCATGGCATATGAAGAACACAAACGTTTCATCCACCATTATCTGGGAAATACCAAAACTCGCATCCGTCTACCGCAAGACATGACTTCTTTGTCTCTATGAGAAACTCGCTATTATCACTCACCTATCACCAAAAATCCTTCAAAAGAAAAAATCCGAAATATTATCCAAATGCCGACATGAGAACAAACATCTACTTTCGCATTATGACCGACACACATAATCTATCTCCCCCACCACCATCTGCTATACCGAGACCACCTCCATAAACTAAAAACCTCCACACATCTTCATGAATAATCCTACAACACAACTGCCGCACCGTAAGTACCATTCTCCTCCACTAATTCTTTATATCCATATTTACCCAACCCCTCCTCCACTAATTCTTTATATCCATATTTACCCAACCCCTCGGGTAGGATATGACACATGTTCGCCAATGGCCCGGGAGACCTGGGTTCAATCCCAGGTCGAGTCATACCAAAGACTTTAAAAATGGTACTTGATACCACCTTGCTTAACACTCAGCATTATAAGGTACGGTTCAAGGGTAAAGTGGAGCAATCCTGGGAATGGAGTAGCGCCCTCCCCTACACCTTGGTGTAGTAGCTATCGAAAAGGGAGCCTTCGGGTCACACCTCGACTATGGTCGCTAACTTTACTTTTACTTATAACAGGTTTGAATTCAAAGTTTTCCTACTCCTAGACTAGTTGCCTTACCAAGGCTAAAGAACTCAGTCTGACCTATAGCTGTACCCATAGCTGGAGGGAGAATAATTGGATTCATACCTTTCCCAAGGGTATTAGAGCTATGTGATATGCAATCAGTCTCGTCCAGGATTTGAACTCGTGTCGCCGTGTCCATTTCGTACGACGATAATCATTACACCACGGGCACCTACTAAATCTTTATATCCATCTCCAAACACCCTCACCACCTGTTTATATAATGTTAGCCATAATTTCATGATTGTTAGAAGTTCATCTTGATACAGCATATTTACCATATTCCTTACGTACATACCATCATAGATTACAATGATATTTACGTAATATGAGATAGGCAGCTAATACAAATTATCATAACGTACATATCGCAATTTAATACAGAAACCATTTAACATAGGAATACTGGATTAGCATAATACACTATAGTATATAACCAAATAATATGTCTCTCAACACCATGATATTCCCGCCTCACATATTATTCTTACGTTTTAAAATCAGCATCCATTTTCGTCTCTTATACTTACATGACAAATTAAAAATTGATTTTCTTCATTAGGCAATGTTGATGATAAATTTGTCCCTTAGTTAAGACCATCACTACACACAGTAAAAAAATATCCAGCCAAATCCGCAACTGTCTCACGACTTTCGCTACCTTCCGCTGCATGAGGCAACCTCAAATCTAGCTCGCAGAGCATGAACCATCATACACACATATTAACAATCACATATACGACCATACAAAACAATGCACAAATACAATCCATACACACACACACACACACACACACAAGTTATATGCAAATCTAACATAAACATTCCTTTTTCGATTTTTTTTGTTGATTTCTTCAAAATCTTTCTTTTTCTGGCTGACGATTGTCGCATAAAGACCCCATGAAACCAGTGGTCACAGATAAGTATCCATGCTATTGAATATATATAAAAACTAATATATATATATATATATATATATATATATATATATATATATATATGGTTTGGTTTCATCTTTTCGTTGGTAATCTAATGTCTAAGTCTTACTTAATGAAGAAGATTAATGCCACTATTTAAGCCATAAAAGTGTACATATGTGAGTGGGAGGAATATATATATGTATATATATATATATATATATATATATATATATATATATATATATATATATATATATATAATATCAGTATATGTATTCAACATGTAATAACTAAAAGTGGGTTGTTGCTTAATCATTATGTGTGTGAATGCTTGTATTTGTATGTTATAATGTTTTTGGGTGAGTAAATTATTTACAAAACTTTGCTTAATTGTAGCTCAAAGTACGAGATGTAGGGTATTAATTAGGAATTGAACTCTTGAGTAATGGTTTGCTACTCTACCTTGCTAACGATCAGACTAAGTTTGCCCCCCCTCTGTGTCCTTGTATGTGTGTTTGTCTCTGTGTACGTGGCTATGTGTGTACATAAGATTTACTCTGTCAAGTAGAGTATATTATTATTCATGCTGAGTTTGAAAGAGACGGAGAGATTAAAGATATACCTCGAATATAATCAATTTATATATATATATATATATATATATATATATATATATGTGTGTGTGTGTGTGTGTGTGTGTGTGTGTGTGTGTGTGTGTGTGTGTGTGCGTGTGCGTGCGTGCGTGCGTAATCTGTATATGTCTGTGTTAAGATGTATGAGGATGTGTCTATTTAATATTAAGTATAACTGTCAAAGCGTATGCATAATTACACTTTTTCTGTTTTGTAAGTTGGCTGGACAGCTGTCGTTTAAAGAAGCCGATTTGGACGAAGAGAAAATCATTTTTTTCTCTTCGTCCAAATCGGCTTCTTTAAACGACAAAAAGTATCTGAATATAGAAAAGTATTATAGAATATATATTATAGAATATATATTATAGAATATATTATAGAATATAAAAAACAAAAAGTATCTGAATATAGAAAAGTATTTCATTCGATAAGTTGTATAAACTGCGTCTGTCTTTTCTCATGTAATTATTCCTAAACTATTCTTACTGGGAAATAACAAATGAGTAATTAGTTAACTAAGACCCCTATATTCTTTGCTATTAATTATAGATTTGTAAAGAATTAACAAGATGAGAGTGTATGCATTCTACTTCGCACTGATACCTCCAGGAAAGGCATGAACCCAACTGTTCCCCCACCTCAGTTATATAGTAGAGAGCGATTGGGTTATTGAACTTTGGTAAGCTAACAAATATAGGAGAAGGAAAACACTGATGTCAAACCAATTGTACTCCTTTTTATAAATCAACCTTCGATCGCATCCGGTCCGTTTCGAAGGGGTTGTGTTGTATAGATACTCGTAGCCTTTGGCCAAATATAAGTAAAGTTGGCGACCATAGTCGAGGGTAACCCAAAGGCTCCCTTTTCGATAGCTACTACACCAAGGTGTAGGGGAGGGCGCTACTCCTTCCCTACGTTTAATGCTTTAGATACACCTTGTATGGTTAGATTGATTGATTTTAACGGCATCTCAAATCGTCAAGGGTTATTCTATTCCTAGTGGTTAGGAAATCGGGTTTATTGTATGACCATATTTATATTTTTGTTCTGTTATTTCTTAAGATTTAAAAAAAAAAGAATTCTATTTGTCTAAATTACGAGCTAAAATAATCGTCGGGGAAAAACACTGGAAGATATGACGTTTCAAAGAAATGGTGCATATGTTAAGCTACAGTAATCAGTTGAGTAGACCAAGTATAGAGATGAATACAATTAAGGAACTATTAATCAAAAAAGCCCGATGAAAAGAATGCATTATAAGCTATAGTACAAAAATAAAACGTAAAGGAGATATTAGGTTTATAAGTCCCAAAGATTCTGTCTGGATTGTCTTGCGAGAACAATTGGTGCAAAAGATTAAGCTTTTTTTTGCGGGGGGGGGAGTGCTTCCGGGTGAAACCAACTTGAGGTTAAAGGTTCAATTCCAACAAAAGTAACACTAACAAGGATTGCTTACCAGAACTTAACACTTGTTCCGGTCATAGTTAACAGAATTGGAACAGCCTGTGTTTCAAATGAAGGGTTCAGTTAGAGATTTTGTGTAGACTCCAGATTTCGACTTATAACAGCTGAAGATTTCAGAAGCACATATCGGCCGAAACGTTTTTATTATACCAAAAAAAGATGAGGTCAATTGTCTGAATATTCAAAATAATAATAATTCGTCTTACTCATTGGCCTAGAGGGTAGAGTGTTCATCAATGGTCCGGGAGACCTGGGTTCAATCCCAGGTCGTGTCATACCAAAGACTTTAAAAATGGTATTTGACACCTCCTTGTTTAACACTCAGTAATATAAGGTACGTATCAAGGGTGAAGTGGAGCCATCCAGGGAAGGAGTAGCGCCCTCCCCCATATCTCAGTGTAGTAGCTAATGAAAAGGGAGCCTACTGGTCGTTCCCGACTATGGACGCCAACTTTACTTACTTTCATTATACACAGTCCTGGTAGATAAGAATCATTTTAAACCTATTGGACCAATAGATGGTACCGTAACTAGAACCTCCACTCCCGGCCAAGGTGGACATAAGAGTAATGCCAATGAATAGGTGCTTCACTGTCCCCTGAGCTCCATATCTGGACTTTCCCCATCAGATAAATTTCAGTGTCTTTACCAAGACACTTATTTTCTTCTACAACTCAGAAGAAGATACCAGCCGCGTATCTAATTTGCACCAACAGAGCGATAATGTAATGGTTAACAAGCTTACTCAGGAGACCATTGTAAAAGTCTTAGATCCCCACTGAGTGCCACATAGTATGGTCTTGTTCCAAACTGAGCAACACTAAGTAAATGACAACAGTAAGTTTAAAACACAAACACATACTGTCGTCATAATCGACAGTGATGCAAGGGGACTGCACAAAATATCTTTATACACAGAGTTCGTTGTAGCAAATAGAACTGATAAGCCTACGATTCAAAATTCGTTTGATAATTGATGTTTATATAATAAATTACTCACAATACTGACTTTGAAGCAGTTCGTGATTGAGATAAAGATTTATTCCGTTTAGGACAATATAAACTTTATTTGATATAACTTTTAATTAAGAGAAACATTCATATGAAATATTAAGAATTTATTTGTAGATATTAATTCATTGTCCCACCCAAATTATTTAAGGGCTATAACGTTAATATCTATTAAGCTAGTTTATCCGTTGTGGCAAATCAAGATTCGTAGATTATTTAAAGCCAACACATGATTATATATATATATATATATATATATATATATATATATATATATATATATATATATATATATATATATATATATATATATATTGAGCTCTCTGGCGAAGGAATTGTCGGCCGCCGCTATCGTAATGCAAAGCTCTTCGAAATAATTGAGCACTCTGGTAGCCGATAGGGTATTAAAAAAATGTAAACAAAGGCTGCTGCAGCCGTTTCTAAAAATAAAAATACCTTAAAAATTCCTTAGGCAACGTGGTCCGCTTGGTGGACGAGTGGTCTGAAACACAGTCTAATGTAAAGTTGGACGGGTTTCGATCCCGGCTTCGAGCGTCCTGCGTGTCTAGCCACACTGAAGAGTTCTGATAGAACGAAACAGTCTGTCTGTTGATGACTATATACATATATATGATTTGTAGACGAAAAGGTAGAAAGTAAACTTTTTTTAGACGAACCAGAACAACAAATTTGTTTTCACATAGTTAAATGCTTTCCAGCATTGCTTATCCAACACTAATAAGTCTAGTCCATATTATTAATTCATTTACACAGTTAAAATAATTTCAAGCATTGCTACATAATAATAATAATTCGAAATAACGTCAGTTATTAAATTGCTTGCCTGGACTTGTGCAATATTGCTCGCAACATTCTTGTATAATTGCCATCTAGCTTCTTCTCCAGCCGTTTAGTCAGCGTCCAAGTAGTGCATCCATATAGCAGTGTCCACACGACCGTAGCCTGGAAGAAACTGCGTTTCATTTTATCGGTCAGGTTTGATTTCCATATGATCGAAAGCCTATCGATAGTTGTCCATGCCTTCGTTAGCCGTGTGTCGATGTCTTTTTCGGTTGATGAGGCGCTGCTTCCTAGTTAGGTGAATTTGTCAACCAGTTTCA